>JACEFO010000661.1:0-294403 GCA_015342445.1 Digitaria exilis
TTCTTATCAAATGAAAAAGACGAGTCATATGTATGGTTGTTTCAGACCTTTCTTAAGGCTTGGGTGGAGTAGCACCTCATCTAATCATAACAGATGAAGATGCGAGCATGAAGGCTGCTATTGCTCAGATTCTACCAGATACAGTTCATAGACTCTGCATGTGGCATATAATAGAAAAGGTTCTTGAGAAGGTCGGTCCCTCTATAAGAGAGGATGATAGTTTTGGGATAGATTAAATAAGTGTGTTTGGGGCTCCGAGAACTCAGATGATTTGAGTCGCAATGGCACTCTATCATAGCAGATTATGGCCTCACGGGGGAATGATTGGTTTTCCACAAGGTTTTCTATTCGTGAATCATGGATCCGGTATACTTTATGGACATACCTCTTGCAGGAATCCTTAGGACTACATCACGATCAGAGAGTGCAAATTCTTTCTTTAACCGATTCATTCATAGAAACAATCCTTTATCGAGTTTGGCTAAGATTTGACACAGCTTTGGAGTGCCAGCGCGAAGAGGAGTTGAAAGCCGACAATACAAGTCTTCACAGCACTCCTGAATTGATGACACCGTGGGCCATGGAAAAGCAATGCAGTGCGATATATACACATGAAGTTTCAAAAAAATCCAGGAACAAATCGTAGTTTCAAGAGACCATTGCATTATTCAAGGTTTTATAGAAATTGAAGATATAAAATACGTCAACATCAGCAGCCTATTTGGAAAAGAGCAAGTGGTTGAGATGAACCAGTCAAACATGTTTGGTAGGTGCTCCTGTAAATTATATGAGTCATGTGGCATCCCCTGTCGTCACATCATACAAGTGCTTAGAGCTGAGAAGATAAATGAGATACCATCGATATATATTATGAAGAGATGGATAAAAGGTGTAAATACTCTATGATTTTTATGACTTTTTAGTTTCCTTCTCTGTTCATCCATACTCCAACTTTCTTTCATTTTCTGTTTTACAGGGACCAATTCTTTGACGATGAAGGTATCCTACTTAGATCAAAAGCCTAAAGATCCTATGGAGGTGGCAATGCGGAAAAAGATTTCGGATTCACGTAAAAAGTATGAAGACCTTGTTCAAATGGCACAGAGCTCTGAACAAGGGATTGATTTTTTAAATTCGAGTTATCCAACCTTGAAGAACCTCTCCAAAAGATGACGGTTGCTACGAGAGTAATAAACAGGATGAGTTTGAATCTTTCCTTGGTAGTAAAATCCCGACTGAAGTCAATATACATCCACCCAACGATACCAAGTCGAAAGGGAGAAGCAAAAGAATTAAGAAGAGCAAGGAGAAGAATGCAAGTAAGGGTAAAAGTTTGCGGAGGTGTGGAAAATGTAAGCAAGTAGTTGATCATGATGCACGTAATTGCCCAATCAATATTATTGCCTGATATTTCAAGTTTTTGTAACCGTCGTTCATTTAGCTGGAATTTTATACTGGATGAGTCCTTCCATCCTCCATTGTGAAAGTATTTTTTTAACGAACTGCATTGTGAAATTATGGTCATTGAGTCATTACACTATATATGTAACGGAACATTAGTCTGTTTGCTAGTTCTGAGCCTCGTCGTTAATTATTCATTTCATTTCTGCTAATTTTGAGCCTCTTTGAATCTCCTGCTAAGTTTTGAGCTTCGTCCAGGACTAAACATAAGCTATCTTGAGGACCAGGCGATCCATTTATCATGCCGGTGCAGGTAATTTTTTTTTATATATTAAGGATTAATACATCCTGCCTCCAGACCCATACGGTGGATGCTTACATCCAAACACAAGTTTAAACATGGTACTCAGAGTCTCATACTACCTTCCAGCATGAACATTACTACCGAAAACAATATCATTCTGGAGGTTCATCGCAGTCAATCTCCTTTCAGCTTTCTCGACTAGGCCTGCGTGTGCTTGCGTCGGGCTCCAGGCGAGCGTGGTCGAGGCAGCGAGGGCGACGGGCGTCAGATGGAACGGGGGCTCCAGAGTCCAGGCGTGGTCACGGAACGGGGCGACGGGAGGGCGTCGTAACGGAGGTGCGTAACGGGGGCGACGAATGTCTACGGAACTGGATGGATGGGAGGTGGTGGATGGATGGGAGGTGGTGGGAGGGGTTATTTGTAAAACCTGCTCACCTGTTTCTCTAGGCATTAGATGGAGATCCTAGGGTCCTAGGTGGAGTTTCTATAGTTTCTCCATAGGATACGCTCCCTTTAACAAAACTGATATGACGTTAGATACAAGTATATTTTCCCATAAAATCGATCAAAACGAGAAGTTTAACTTAGAGCACAACTTTAACAACTCACATATCTTCTCTTGTTTGAAAACGTGGGGGCATAGATTAGCACGCGCATGCGACATCCGTGCGTCAAAGATTACGTTTAGCAAAAGGATAGGGTTAATTAATTTTATCAAGACTACAGATAGAGACAAAACGCTGCCACCTAACTAACCGAGGTGGCAACAATCAAGGACTAATCAATCCCTTTTGTCAAAAGAAAAATCAAACCGGAGCTAGCTGCTGATCCACAGCCTGTATTCTGTGGTTGCAAGCAAGCCCACCACCACAACAGTATCACATCACCATGGATCCATCCGGCAACAAGCCACGCGACCTGGGCGGCTCACTGCCCGTCCCCAACGTGCAGGACCTCGCCGCCCGCCCCGCCGCCGAGCTCACTCCGGCCATCCTCCACCGCTACCTCCGCGGCGCCGACGCTCCGGCCTTCTCTTCTACCACCACAATCTTTCGCGACAACGACAACACCTCCTCCTCGTCGTCGGTGCCTGTCGTCGACCTCGCGAGGCTACTCGACCCAGCTCACGCCGACGAGGAGGCCGGGCGCCTAAGAGCCGCCTGCGAGGACTGGGGCTTCTTCCACGTGGCGAACCATGGCGTGCCAGGCCACGTCATCAACGACGTAAAGGATGACATCGAGGCCTTCTTCAACCTCCCGCTCGCCGAGAAGAATGGCATGGCGGCGCAGGGATCAAGCGGGATCGAGGGCTACGGCCAGGCCTTCGTCGTCTCCGACGAGCAGAAGCTTGACTGGGCCGACATGCTCTTCCTCGCCACGCTGCCGCCTGAGTACCGATCGCTCAATCTCTGGCCTACCAAGCCCGCCACGTTTAGGACCTCGCTGGAGCGTTACTCGGTGGAGGTGCAGCGTGTCGCCGCCGACCTTCTGCGCGCCATGGCTAGGAATCTTGGTGTGGCGGAGGAGAAGATGATGAGCATCGCCGCCGCGCAGACCGTGCGGATCAACTACTACCCGCCGTGCCCACAGGTAGGCGTGAAAATGGTGATAATTTCTGAGTCTATCAAAACATAAAACTAGTTGTTTCTCGTTCTTTCATCTTCATACTATGATTCTTACAGTCTCAAATTTGACCAATATGACGCATCCACGTTCTTGTTTATGGAAAAACTGATTTCGTTTCCGATCGTTTTCATCCCTATCCGCAGGCGCACGACCAGGTGCTGGGCCTGTCGCCGCACTCGGACGCCGTAGGGCTAACGCTGCTGCTGCAGGTGAGCCAGGTCCCCGGCCTGCAGATCCGGAAGGAGGGTAAATGGATCCCCGTGGATCCGGTGCCGGGCGCCCTGGTGGCCAATGTTGGCGACGTGGTGGAGATGCTCACCAATGGGAGGTACAAGAGCATCGAGCACAGGGCGGTGGTGAACGCTTGCCACGAGCGGGTGTCCGTGGCGGCCTTTCACTCGGCAAAATTTGGCGCCACGTACGGCCCGATGGAGGAGATCGTCGGGGCAGCCGGCGACGGCGAGGCGCCGCGGTATAGAACCATTGGTGCTGAGGACTACGTCAAGCTCCTGCTGTCCAGCAAGCTCGAGGGGAAGAACATCATGGACGCCATGAAGATCAATCCCCTATGACTGAATTGTGATACGAATCTACGATAGGAGTTGAGTTGAGTAAGTGTGTGCATTTAACCTTACGTGGCAGCAGGCTAAATAAATAGTGCTTTCGTCGGTGTAGTTTACTGAAGATACATGCATATTTCTGCAGCTGTTTGGTTTAATAAGAGATCAGAAATGTGAAACATTTATTATGGCAAAGTAAACCTTTAATTTGTGTCATGTTATGGCGACTTGTTGGGACTTCAGATCAAAAGTACCTTGTTCGTACTCGTGGCTAGTACCTTAAGATTCGGAGGATTTCGAAATAGAAGAAGGATGTGAATCAGTAATGGAAAGTATGTGTTCAAAGGGAAAAAAAACACTACGTAGACTTCAGTGCAAAAGTATCATTCTCAAAATGATTTTTAATAAAATAAAAAATAGAAATAACACATAAACCCCAGTGAACCGTACCTTTTTCGGCTCAGCACAATTGGTGAACTAAAAAAAAAAAAATTAGGCCTGGCAAGGTAAGAGGCCCTAGGGTTTTTCATTAAGAATAGAAACAAAACATTCTCCGAGTCTAGAAAAATCCACAAACCTCGGCTATGCCGATGAGAGGATTTTTTTAAAAAAACCAACTTATAAATCCATTTCTATGAGGAATTGAACCTGAGTTAGTGCAACCATATCAATGGTCACTAACAACTAGGCTAGAGGACCTTAGGTGCACAATTAGTGAACTCTTTTTTTTTGGGAACTGCACAATTGGTGAACTCTGCAGTATACCAAAAGCAATTGAAAGAAAGCAATAACTAAACAAGAGTACTGTTATCTTGCGGTACAGGACAACTAGCAGAACAAATGAACTAAACACTTGATTCGCAATAACCCATTGGGTGCCCACTAGTAATGCAAATGATCCAAACTTTAGGTAAACGTGAGCCAAACTACTTGCTATTCACAGAGGGATGCTCGAGATGATCAAAGGCAGGCTCGTTCTGAACCTATTGGTAGCCATGAATATGGCAGGCATGGCAGTGGCCTTCATTGCCGGCTCCTCACCAACCTTGGCGATTCTCATTGTTGACGTTGCCGTGGTGCTACTTGTATTATTGTTGTTTGCGGCATTAATACTAGTTTGGATTCTATCTACAAAGCTAGAAGCATGTGACGGCAGCATCCCCAACTTACCCCCACTGATTCCTGACCCCAGACACAATCAAGACCCTGTGGGTGGAGAAGATCAAGGTTCTCCTAGCCTCTTTAATCAAAATCGTAGGATGTTTGGTTCACACATGAGCGGTTCTTCCTCCTTTTATCCACCACGATATGGACCTCCTCCACCCTTTCCGCCGGCTTATGGATGTCAACTAGCACCATGCTGTGGAGCATATCCACCTCTGCATTCTCCTCCAGTGTATGCCAGTGCACCAGGTTCATCATTTCAACATCCGGCTCATGCTCCTCCTCCTTCCACGCAACAACCGGATCCTTCGGCAAGTTCCTCGGGTGATGATTTTGCAGTGGCGGCCACGACATCTTTCTTTGCACCCTCTGGCGGGTATGAAGATAATTAATTGCATATGTGACCACTAGCTGGACTACCATGGTCTTCTCCAGACCCTTTATGGATGCTTGATGACAAAGGGTAAGTAGAAAAGGTTGAAGGTTCATTTCCATGGATTTGATGTAATATCTTGTGTTAGAAATGAAACTTTGTAATAAATCTATAGTTTAATCTCTTTGAGGACTTGAGAACTTGTAGTGTGTGCTACTACGTGTGTCGAACTCATTTTTGTATCTTAAGTGACCCTGTGTTAGTTTAATTTGCATGAAATGGATGATGATGGTTTTGTGGGCTTGCTGTAGAGAGATAGGAGATCTAATCACTTGTTACAGGCGGTTTGACCGCCAGTCACCTAGTAGTAGCACACACATTTCCTTTTTTCTATGTTTAATGTATCATGCCATATGCATAACGTATTATTATTATTATTATTATTATTATTATTATTACTATTATTATTACTATTATTATTATTACTATTATTATTATCACACATACTTGTTGCACCCCATGGGTTCTGGGATACAGGGGGCGCTCCCTTGGTTTTTATGTCAATATGTGCAATTATCATGTGAAACTATTTTTTTTTGAAATTTCACTCAAAGCACACATTAAGGAGGAGCTCATCATATATCTGTCATGTCCTCCTCTACCAGGCCAAGGTTCTTGGCCATGGCCTGTAAAAGATGGGCGGCCACCCACTGCACCTCCACCTAGTAGTGCTCCGGCAAGCTCCTAAACGTGGGGGGCTTGGAAGGCCAGAGGTTGAGGGACCAGTACTCGAGCGGCGCGTGGTGAGGAAGAGCATGTAGGCCGTGGTGAAAATGGTGATGGAAAACAAATGACCTTTTGACCGAGCGTCGTTTCCAAAAAGTTGATTTTTGGTTCCAATATTTGTGAGTCTATCAAAACATAAAACTAGCTATTTCTCATTATTTTCACCTCTACAATATGATTCTCACACAATCTTAAATTTAACTAATATGATAATTATCTTTTGACCGAGCGTCTTTTAAAAAAAACTAATTTCATCGTTTTTGTCCCTACCTGTAGGCGCACGACCAGGTGTTGGGCCGGTCGCCACACTTGGATGCGGTAGGGCTGATGCTGCTGCTGCTGCAGGTGAGCCCGGTGCCTGACCTACAGATCTGGAGGGAGGCGCCACTTGGATCCCCGGGGATCCCGGTACCGGGCACCCTGGTGGCCAACGTCAGCGACGTGGTGGAGATGCTCACCAACGGGATAGGGCGGTGGTGAACGCGCACCACGAGTGGGTGTCCGTGACAGACTTCCACTTGGAAAAGTTCGGCGACACGTATGGCCCACTGGAGGAGATCGTCGGGGCTGCCGGCGACGGTGAGGCACCGCGGTACAGGACCATTTTTCTTGAACGAATGGCACGAGATTGTGCCTATTTCATTGATAGAGAAGGAGGTTTACAAGGTCGGTTGACTGGGGATTACAAGTCCATTCTCGCGCTAATAAGTTCTGTAGGGCAGTGTCGCCGGCCTTAATCCAGCCCGTTGCCTCGTTCTTAATAGTTGTCAGGATCGCCATCACCGTCTTGCCTTGTCTAAAGACCCGCGTGTTTCTTTCCATATCTCCTTTATTACGAGAAGTATTAGGTTTCGTGTCCCCTTGCGCGTTGTGGCCGCTGTTGTAGTGATGTTGTTCCACCATTCTAAGGTTGTCGAATTGTGCGTCCAGTTTGCCTGGTCAAGGTGAGGCTGGCCAGTCCATGTGGCTATGAGGCCACAGATCCTCTTCGTTAGTCGGCATCAAGCGAGCATGTGGTGAGCCTTTTCTATCTTACATCTGCACAATGAGCTGGTCGGGCTGTGGTCCCACCCACGTTTTGCCACATGGGCAGACGACCAGTATCTGTTTTGTAAGATCAAACAGATGAAGAGTTTGCATTTCGGTGGTGCCCAGGTTGTCCATATATAAGCAATCATCAGGTTTTTGTTGGTCCAAATGAATTGTGCTTTATAGGCAGACAATACAGAGTATTGGCCGTTTTGCGTGAGCTTCCATTGGTGCGGAGGATTACGTCAAGCTCCTATATGGTCCAGCAAGCTCGAGGGGAAGAACATCATGGACGCCATGATGATCAATCCCGCATGACTGAATCGTGATACGAATCTACGACAGGAGTTGAGTGAGTGTGTGTTTAACCTTACGTGGCAGCAGGCTAAATAAATGATGGTTTCGTCGGTTTAATTTACTGAAGATACAATGCATATTTCTGAAGCTGTTTGGTTTAATAAGAGATCAGAAATGTGAAACAGTTATTATGGCAACGTGAACCTTTAATTTGTGTCATGTTATCACGACTTGTTGGGACTTTGGATAGAAAATACTTTGTTCGTACTCGTACTAGCTAACACCTTAAGATTCATGGAGGATTTCGAAAAAGAAGGATGTGAATTAGTAATGGAAAGTATGTTTTCAAAGAAAAAAGAAACACCGTATCGTTTTGTCCAAGTAATACCTTTAAAGAAATTCACTAAAAGTGCTGAAAATAGCTGTATATACTCCAGAAAAGAACGTTACTTGTGCATTGCTTCTTTTTTTTTTCGAATCACATAGTACAGATGTCGACGGTCACATACATGCACACATACTTGCCCCTACAAACATACGCACGCAACCCTACCTTTGTTTTTGCAAAAGTGGAGGGGCACGCCCCTACAACAATTTATTCATGAGATTAAAGATAAAGAGAACTAAATACAGACCAAAGGTGGTCAACAAAAGAAAAAGAATAAAACAGAAAAGCAAACAAGGATTCCTTATTCTCGTGCTTGAATCCATTCTTGAAGAGGCTGCACATGCCTTGCTTTCGCTCTATGGATAACCATCTTGAACGCTCTGAAAAACTTTCCTATGCAATTATCAACTGTTGGGTCTATTTGGTTGAAGATCCATTCGTTTCTAGTGGTTCAAATGCTCACGCAACCCCACCCTTATGAGTACCTCCGAATAAATCCTCAAAATTAACGAAGCCACCACAGGTGCTTCGCTATCAACGGGTATGTCGCCTACTACTGAAAGAATAACATCGGTTAAATCTAGTCAAGGACTCGAACCTTGGTTCGTAGGTTACACCACAAGGAACCTTGCTAGCTGAGCTAGAGCTCAGTTCGATCACAAATCTCATATGCATATCTATCTCGAAGACTTCTTTTCAGATACTTCTGCAGCTGCAGGATACACGCTAATGCTCTGTTTAGAAGATCACAAAGTTTTTTTTCTTTGACACTAATTACGAGTATTTAATATAGCTAATTATAAAAATAATTTTAGATAATTTCTAAAATAAATCTAGAAAAATGTTGGCACCGTGTCGAGTCAAGGTTTTTAACCCAGTTGCCCATGTTCCACTACAATGACATGTATTTTGGACCACGAAGTGAGGTCTCGATGTTGTGTTGATCTATCTATCAGTTTTCTAACGGTCCTAATGCTACCTCTCATCCTAATGGCGTGAGTCAGTGACAGCAAGGGAACGTACTCGTCATGCTTGCCATGACCCTTTGCTAACTCCAAACCAATATTAGCCCATCTTCCGAAGCACATCCTTACACATGCATCCAACTCATAAGCCCAGCGTTCGCATATATGCATGCTGATCTGCATGTACGATCGCATTATTGAAAGCTACTTTGTTTCTTCTCAGTTTTGTCAGACTACATTTCCGTTAGTTCATTCTTCCGAATAACCTAAAGAAAATTAGCTGCCAAAACCTACAATTGCATTGATTTATTTGAGGGATTAAGGAAGTTGTAGTACTTACCTGCAGTTTGTTTTGGAGTTCCAAGCATCAAAAGTGTATCCCCTCAACCTCAACCTTCTCTGTACCAACCCTCCACCCAACACATCTCAACACATTCAGCACAACAAGCTACAAACCTAGCTATACCTGGCTTATCAGGACACGCACGAAACGAAAGAGCTTAAAGATTGCATGCATGAATGCCAAGCAGCCATGATAATGCCAAAGCTAAGCCTTTTCCTTCACCTCGTCTTTCTCATCACCTCCACCACCACCTTCACCGCCAATGTCGTCGCGGCCGCCGCCGCCACCGAGGTACTGCCATTATTGCCACAAGACCCCACGCCGCCGCAGCAGCAAGCAGCACCGCCGCCCGTCTCCTTCCCCGGCGAGTGGCATCTCCTCCACACAAACATCGGCGTCTCGGCGATGCACATGCAACTCCTCCCCGGCGACTTCGTCCTCATGTTCGACCGCACCGACACTGGCCCTTCCAACATCTCCCTCTCCCCATGCTCCACCACCACCACCACCGTCTCCCCCAACTCCGGCGCCGCCGCCGCCGCCACCACCACCCCTGACTGCACCGCCCATTCCATCCTCCTCGACCTCCACACCAACCTCCTCCACCCCTACCCACTAGCCACCAACCCATGGTGCTCCTCCGGCGCGCTCCTCCCCAACGGCACCCTCCTCCAGACCGGCGGCTTCTCCTCCGGCGACCGCGTCTCCCGCCTCTTCTCCCTTTCCACCGGCTGGGTCGAGCTCCCTTCCTCCCTCGCCGCCCGGCGATGGTACGCCTCCGACGTCATCCTCCCCGACGGCCGCGTCCTCGTCCTCGGTGGCCGCCGCCAGTTCAACTTCGAGTTCTTCCCCCACAACTCCGGCGACCCCACCTCGCCGGAGCTCACCTTCTTCCCGTTCTTGGAGGAGACGATGGAGCTCGACGTGGAGAACAACCTCTACCCGTTTCTTCATCTCCTCCCCGACGGCATGGTGTTCGTCTTCGCCAACGATCGGGCGGTCGTGTTTGACCCTTACAACCGGGCCCCACTTCGTCGTCTACCTCCGGTCCCCGGTGGGGTCCCGAGGAACTACCCTTCGTCAGGCTCCTCCGTCCTCCTCCCTCTCCAGCCGGAAAAACCATCACATGCCGAGGTCCTCGTCTGCGGCGGCGCGCCACGTGGCGCGTACCACCTGGCGCTGCGGAACGGCACGTTCGTCGCCGCCGACAGGACGTGTGCGCGCATCTCGCCGACGGTGGACGACGACGTGGGATACTCCGGCGAGACGCCGGCGTGGGTGGTGGAGGAGATGCCGGTGGCGAGGGTGATGGGCGACATGGTGCTGCTCCCCACCGGCGACGTGCTGATCGTCAACGGCGCCGCGGCGGGGACCGCCGGGTGGGAGCTCGGGAGGACGCCGGTGACGACGCCGGTGATGTACTCGCCGGAGAAGATGATCGGCGAGAGGTTTAGATCCATGGCGTCGACGACGATCCCGAGGATGTACCACTCGTCGGCGACGCTCGACACGTACGGCCGGGTGCTCGTCGGCGGCAGCAACCCGCACGTTGGCTACGTGTTCACCAACGTGACGTACCCGACGGAGCTGAGCTTGGAAGCCTTCCTGCCTCCGTACATGGACGCCAAGCTTGATGGTGTACGGCCGAGGATCGTGGCGGCGCCGGCCGAGGTCGGGTATGGCGAGACGACGGCGGTGAGGTTCGCAGTGGTGGGGGTGAGCTCCGGTGAGGTGGTGGGGGTGGGGGAGGTGAGGGTGGTTGCGGTGGCGCCGGCGTTTGCGACGCACTCGTTCGGGATGAACCAGAGGGTGGTGGAGATGGCGGTGGGGAGAGTGGTGGAGATGGATGTTGGGGTGTTTGAGGTTGAGGTCGCCGCGCCGCCGACGCCCGGGGTTGCGCCGCCCGGGTATTACTTGTGGTTTGTGGTGCATGATGGTGTGCCTAGCAGTGCTGCGTGGGTGCGTATGAGACCACTTGGACCTGGTGCCTGAGAAGCAGAGTATATCAGCATTTTGTTTTGTGCTCGTGTTGAGTACTAGGACAGATTCTTTAACTACACATATGGATTGGCAATGGAAAATCTTCTACACAGCAGACTGAGTTTCAGAGATCACCCTATTTCTTTTTTTTTCTGTCAAATAATCATCTGACTTCAGTTAACATTTTCATTTCACATTGATATTCCAGGAGAGTGCAATAGGATTCAAACAAACCCACAGCTTTTACAATCTAACTTTCATATAATAATTCAAAGCTACAAAGCCGACTTTTCATAATTTCTAAGAAATCCGAACGAGGTGTTTGGATCACCAAGGCATTGCTTGTAACCTTAAGGCATCACCAGTGGCGAGTCGACCCATGGTAACAAAAGAAACAGACACGTAAGTGTTTATTTGAGTCCAACCCTGAACCAAAATGAGCTGCACCTCCCATATGCCAATAAATAAATCAGAGAAGAATACACTTTTTCTCCTAAGGGTGCGTTTAGTTCCCAAGTTTTCCCGAAAAAACACTATTCATCCAACTTTTCCCTATTCATCTCATCCTCTCTACTCACAGAATACTATTTATCTACAGTGTTTTTTGGTGAACAGTGTATTTTCGGAGAATCTTTCCCCAATCTAAACACACCCTAAAACTGCAACTCTGGCTTCCTAAGCACTTCTCTCTCCTTGAAAATGGCTTGGCAGATAGGGTGAGTTCATTTTTTTTATTCATCATGAATGGACTCTCAAAGACTCTCATCAATGAGTCACTTTCTCTAGTGGTCGATTTGACTCATACATGTGCCAGGTGGGATGAAGATTTGGTTTCAGTTTCTCATTGGAGAAGCCCTTAGAGCAGATCCTATGGATCCCTTACATTTAGCTCATACTCCAAATATGAAGCCTCTTATAAGGTTCCTACCCCTATTTCTCTGTGAACACCAATCGACCCTTATTTTAAGCCAGGCTAATTCCACAACCTATTTACAGAAAGGCAACTACAAACATTATTTTGTATATCGGAGAAGTTATATATATATGGTATTAAAAAATAATATAAAATTGTATTTTGATTTGAAAACAAAATTTTCTCAAAGATAAAAATTTTAAGAACTTCTACTACTCATAGTATACATTATAAATTGCAAGCCCGTGAGCCACATGGGTTGATGGGCTATTCATAAAGACGTACTAAACAAATATAACAAAGACTTGTTTAAACTGGTATAGAGATGGATCCTATTATGTATGCACAGTCATACATAGCTAACCAAGTAAAAAAAACCATATTTCAATATATGTCTTTTTTATGCGCATATAAAAAAGGTGACTCAAGTAATCGCTTATATCCAACTAATAAGGCATAGAGCTAAAATGGCTAGCTATGATTAGTTGGATGGAGGCAACTAGCTACAGTAGAAGTTATTAGCTGTACCTGTTTGGATCAGCTAAAGCTATTAATATTAGTTACATAGCTCCAGCTAAGTGGATTCAAACAAGCCTTAATTTGATATGACGATGATCTGTAAATTAAATGACGATGTTACTTCTCTGGTCTACTGGGGAAGCGACGAAGGCACCGGGTGGTCGGAAGCGGTTTCCTTGCTCTTCGCGATGTATTCAACACACTGCCCTGCCCCTCCTCTCCTTTCCCTGAATTGAAACAACACACACATGCAAGTGTAATTTAAAAGAGCAAAATACTCTCAGCAAACAAGTCGAGCAAGGCAGTTCGTTTATTTATTCACCTGAATCGAAGGTAGAAGCACCGATGTAGTTTGTCTCAAAGCTGAAAGGATCTCTTGTATATGACACATACCATTTTCTTGCAACACGTTCATCGTCATCGTGATTGTCTGCAAATGCTTTGAGTTGCTGGATGTGTTGGAACTTATCCCACTCAGGGCTATGTTTCCCTTTGGCAATGGAAGTGAGCAGTGATATGTCACAGTATATCTGAAAATGGCTTATGTTTATATCCTGCAAGTATCCAGGGAGTGTTTTCATGTCGTAATCCTCCAGCTTGAGTGTCTGTAGTGCAGACAGATTATCCAATTCCTTTATCTTTGGGCACATGGAAATGCTAAGCTTCTGCAACTTTGGGAGGTTGCAAATTCTCTCCAGCTCAGGGCTTTCCAACACCTCAAGGTCTACAATGGAACCTCTATCTGGATGGCTTAGGTGCTCGTGAGGCTGTTGGAATTTTGGTCCGACACGACTGATGGATGAGGCGCGGTCAATCTGGAGGAATTCCAAGCATGGGAGCTGACATAGTCCATCTGGGACCTCCACGCAAAAAGGCAAGTCTACCAACGTTAGAATCCTCAAATTCCCAAGAGGCACAACTGCTGTTGATATCATCCATTTTGGGAGCCTCCGACCAAAGTACCTTACAATTGGAAGGTTCTCTATGCAAGGAGGAGGGCAGAGCTCATCAAACACCTCCTCGATTAGTCGCTGCTTTTCCTCAAAAAATTCTTCATCTTTTACCAACTCATCATCATACCCATGTCTACTAGTGCAACTTAAGCGTAGATAGCTTAGCCGCACCTTTTCACTAAGCTTGGCCTTTGAAGCAAATGAGGAAGAAGGCACATTTTCTAGACCCTTTATATGAAGCTCAATAAGCTGGGAGAGAGGCCCCAATTCTTCCAAACTACACCACTCACCATCCATCTGGGCTGGAAACCCATATAATTTCCTCAAATTAGTTAGAACGCCCAAACCTCTAGGTGTATGGTTTATACTTGTTGCACTAAGATTAAGAAGCCTCAACTGTTGTAGTTTTCCAATGCTACGAGGAACCTTCACCAGTCTCTGACAACCGAAAAGGTACATGTACTGCAAGAATTTCATCTTGCCAATGCTTTCTGGCAGTCTAGATATGCTTGAATGTTTTATGGACAAGTACCTCAAGTGTTTAAGGCTAAAGAAAGATTCATCCAATGTGTCAAATTTTGCAGATTGTATATGCAGGATCCGTAGACATGAAAAAGAAAACAATGAATTACTAGGCTTGAATTTTATATGCCCAACTGATATAAGTGTTCGCACTGATATCTGTGCTTGTAGAGAGCTGCATTCTAACTCATCCGACTCTGATCCTGCGCTTTCTAGTGATATCCAAAAAAACCTCTGTGAATTAAGTTTAGCAAAAATACCACTTTCAATTCCATGAGCTACTAGTGCTTCATTTCTAGCCACATATTGGGCAAACGAGCGAACAACATCATGCATGTTGCAAACCTGCTGATCAATGTACTTTTTATCAGGCTCTAAAAGATTCCTCAGTATTAGCTCTTCATAGTATTGCCTTCCTAATTCTTCTAAGTCATGGGAATTCCCGTGAACAAATCCTTCACTAATCCACATGCCAACAATTTCGTCAAGATAGAACCATGTGCTCTTGGGGAGGAGGGAGTAGTGCAGAAAGCAAGACTTCAAACTAGGAGGCAAATCATGGTAGCTGAGGTATATTGCATAGTTTAGCTCGTCAGGCATTTGAAATACTGACCATATAGAATCATTTAAAACATTATCCCAGTCGCCTCGTCTAGTCCTTTTCAGGCGCAGGAGGCCTCCCATTACTTTGACAGCAAGTGGTAAACCGTCACACTTCTGTATAATTCCCATCCCAATATCCTTTAGCATATCAATTTGATGCTCATTGTTTTCATTTCCAACTACCTGCAATCAATTGAAGCCAGTATTAGTGTGACTAAGAAAGAAAGACCCCTGCTCTCTTAGTGTCCAGTATAGTAGGGTCTGACCATCGTATTTTGTATATAGAGATAATTGAATAAAGTATGGAAAATTGTTCCAAGACAAATGTGAAAATATTCTTTTATTTTCATGTCATCATCACTTTATTAGGGATTGAGATCACCGTTTTTTAAAGCTTCAACTGCAAATCATTTTAGCAACAGGTTTTGGTCATTTCCTATATATGCCTTGATTAATTAATCCCTTGTTTTTTTTTCTCTTTTCATTGACTCATTGCAAAGCATGATCATGCTCAAACGGTTTAGTCGTTCACAAATTGGCTGTTCCTTTTTTACTAGCAAACTAGTTGTGCATCTTTAACTTGGTGACTTTAGATTTATTACCATTTAACGTGTTTATGAGGGGGGTTTTGTTCTAAATTACAGTTTGCCCTCTGGATGTTTCATGGGTTCCTTTTTTCTAACAGAAGGAAGAAAAAAACTGATAGTGGAAATAGAATAGCTCACGGGGATGCCAAGGGTCAGGGAATCTAGACTTGTCAAGGAAGAACTAGCAGGACAGGATAATTAGGATTTAAGAATGTTACGGACCTGGTTCTTGAGCAAGGACCAAGCAACATCACGCTCTAACTTTTTGACTTGGTGGTATGGTTCCTCTGCCTTCATCCTTCGGGCGACCCTCATATCCCTCGTGGTGACAAGAACACGGCTACCATGAGCAGACCCATTCACCAAGGTTGTTTTGAGCACACCATCCCATGCTTCATGGTTCCAAACATCATCCATCACTAACAAGGTCTTATGCCCATTCAACGCTGCCATTAGGGTTCGCTCAAGTGCACCCTTTGTATTACTAGCTGCTTGGTTGTCACCACCGGCTTCAGTGATGGCTCTTTGCAACAGCTCAATGGTACCAAATTCATGGTTCACACTTAACCATATTTTCTTTGAGAACTCTTGTCGTATGATGTTGTTGTTGAAGATCTTTTGGGCAAGAGTGGTTTTACCAATCCCACCAACTCCCACAATAGCAAAAATCAAAATTTTGTTGTCTCCATGGATTGTTTTTGTCCCATGTGTCAGCAACCGCACTAGATTTCTTGTATCCACCTCAATATTTTCACCGACTATGCCTGATCCATCGAGCTCCCCTGATGTCTCCCGTTTAGAAGGATGAAACGATGCCACCGTTTGGTTGGGGTCCTCATATGAACCAAGGTTGATGAAGTTAAAGGTACTGCCACGATCCTTGATGCCATCTAGCCTCTTGTTAAGGTTTCTGATTCGGCTGCTGATATGATGGGCATGGAGGGGATTCCGCATGCAAAATAGCAAGGGGTTGAAGCACCCTGCATCCATACTTGGCTGCCTCTCCATGGACTTGAGGTGACATAGGTCGAGGATGTCGGTGGCCTCATACATGGCGCCCTTAAGCTCTCTCACCCATGCTTGCACAGTCTGATCAGTGATGTTCCGCCTATCAGCATCCGCGAGATAATTCTTGAGGTCTCCCAGCTTGGTGCACATCTTATCGATCTCGCCGTAGACCCCAAGCAGCTTGTGCAACTCTTCTTTGGCCATCTCTGTCAACATGTTTTGGAGATATGATGCCAAGACATCCAGGACTACCGTCATGAATGTCAGCTTCGGTTTCTGCTATAACAAAGAAATCAAAAGTCTTAAGTATCATCTTCGGAATGCCATTTTCATACACCTAATTAAGATCATCTGCACCGTGCAGACAGCCATATATCTAGACACTATGATCGATTATAGTCGTAAAAAAATTATTCTTATCACATAGTTTGAGACTTTGAGTCTTGTACTGTAGATACAAAAGGAGGATCAAAGTCCAAAAAATGGCTGCCATGCCATGCATATATGGTCTCTGCATATGAAGTGATTATTTTTTAGAGAATGGAAAAATTGTTCGGGCTTCGAACCCCTCAAAAGAGGCTTCAATCCAGTAGTCCACACTTATTACACCCACTTTAAAGATCAAAATATATTTTCTACGGAATGAAAAACACGATTACTGAGATGCTGCAAGAAACTTTACCAATTTTGTACTTGTATAGTCATAATTCGAGACTGTCAAGCAATATATATTCCCATAGAAGAGAGGGGAATAAATGTTAGTTAGAAAACAAAGAAAAATAAAAGGAGAGATAAAGATGGGGATGGAGAGAGTATGAATGAAGGGTGCGCGACATACACCTGATCTCCAAATGTTCGTTGCTGTTGGACGCTTCCACGAAGGGTGAGGATGAGGCGAGCTAGGAGCCGATGCTCTTGAGTCTTGCTAATTGCTATTTCCTCTTCAGGTCAACGAGAGACTGCAGGCCGGGAGCCCTTGGAGATGTGGCCATACGAGTATTGCCAAACTTCCAATTGAAGAGACAGTGAAAGCGTGTTAGGTGAGGAATTAACTAAGAATTAACACGCGGAATCGTAATTAGTGAGAAGTAACCTAGTGCGTTGTTTTTTCTCATTTGATGACTTGGTCAGGCGAAAAAGCTTGCTGCATGCGTGGCTAGCTGGACCTGGAAAGGATGTCTCTGCGGCGAACTGTACCTGATAGTTCCATGGGGAAAACGTACTAAACCATGCGCTGTACCTGTAAGCATCAATGCAGCATTGCAGATCTTAGATGATTTTCTCTATGGCTGATGGAGAAATAATGCTTGATTTTGTCACCGGTGTATCAGTATTTGGCTCGTTGTACTTTGAGTTTGTCACCATTAAGAATAATGCACTGAACATAGTAAGGAAAATAAGATAAGACAATGAAATATTCTGATCCCATTAAGAAAAGTTGAAATAGAAAATCAGCATTAGTTTTTTTTATGAAACGAAAATCAGCGTTAGTGAAGCGTGAATATGATGAGAGACATGCTAATTGAAAAGCATTATTGTGATAGGATAGGAGAAATACTCCAAAATTACCAATCGTCTTAAATAGAGTAGAGTGTGGCATTATTCATTATTTCTAGCCATTGCTGATGTGACTGATTCAATAGGATCGAGACTTTTGCAGTACAGATTATACTTGTCATTCTAGCCATCACTGATTGATCAGTATCGGGAGAAGACCATTGAATTGATGATAATAAGAAATACATAAGTAATGTCCTGCTAAAGATAAATAAATAAATTTCCAAGTCATAAAGAGCTACTACATTAAGGGAAATAATCACCAAGTCTATAGAGGTAAGATAAACTGTGTTCCTAAACAACCATTGATGGAAGAAGACGGCCAAGGCTATTAAGTTGCATGCTCCAACCAATTCAACCCAAAAGCTTAAGCTGATAGGAAAAGGTGGGCAATTAACTTATACTTCAACACTTCCCCTCACGTGTAGGCTCTCTTAGGCCTCAAACGTGGAATTTAGGAGTCATTGGCTTACCGGTTGGTCGTTTAGGAAGCATGAAAGAAACCAGGGCATCTCTTATGAGCACTGTGTTCTGTGAAATTATAAATGTACTCTATTTAGATATTTTTTTTATAAAACACTCTTTGGAAATTAGACACATATAGCAGCATCATGTCATAGAATCCCTGTACAACCATCTTTGGTGACGCATGGTATCACAAGTACTATGAGATAAGTGAAGATAGAAAAAACCGAAAGAAAGCAGTGTGGATGAACATATTAAGCGAATTAAGCCAAAACTAGTCTTGTTGCGTACAGCCGGTTGGCAAAAGGTGGCAAGTCTGACAGTCTGTGACCACTCCTATCAAATGAATGGATATATATGTGACAAATTGTACAATCATCTTTCTTCTCTGGCTTGAAAGAAGGTATCAAACTTTCATCTACTGCTGCAGTGCTGCTAGCCATCCTTTTATTTTGTCTCCAAAACTTCCCATATCTGGTCAGATAACGTATGTCTGCCAGCCACCCTGCTTCCTCAATCCATTGATCCAACGAGGAGGCGACACCATCAGCTTCGTTGCAGTACAGGCACATTTGACGCAACCATGGAGACATGAGAAAATGCCTAAAGGCCTGCCACCTGCACGCATTGACCGCATATGAAACAGTATGCAACTTGCTATGTATGAGTACTTAGGGTGTGTTTAGATTGGGGAAAGATTCCCCGAAAATACACTGTTCACCAAAAAAATACTGTAGATGAATAGTGATACGTGAGTAGAAGAGGTGTGATGAATAAGGAAAAGTTGGATGAATAGTGGATTTTTGAGGAATATTTGGGAAACTAAACGGGGCCTTGATTGTCAGCTGTCAACAGGCAAACTGGAAACTGAAATTGATGGTATATCACGAGATGTTCTCTCGAATTAATGGAGGCAAAGCAGCAGAGAGTGTAGGCAAACTTGAAACTGAAATTGATGGAATACCTTACTGGAGCACGTGGACCTCGCCGCCGGCGAACGGAGAAGGGGAGCTCACCGCCGGTGAGATCTTGGGATGGGGTGGTGGAGAGAGCGAGAGCTCTTAGTTCTATCAAACAGAGAGGAGCGATTGAGGGGCTCTGGGGTTAAGTTCCCAAGCTCGGCGCCAGGTCCTTTAGCGCATAGGTCACATATCTTGACGCTAGAAAAGGGCACGTCGGATCTTGACATGTCAGGGGTCAGCGCCGTAGGGCATGGCGCTGAGCCATCTTACTTTGGTGCCAAGCTTTGGGTCTATTTCTGAAAATATTTCCTCTAGGAGTCTAAATATAAAAATCATACCAGAAAAAGAGCGAAATTGAAACAAATTTTAGGCCACACTTCACATCGCACTCACCGCTCGTGTCCCTCACTGGGCCTGCAATCTCTTTAGTCAGTGAGAGCTCTGCCTGCTTTGAACATACATACATACATACATACATACATACATACATACATACATACATACATACATACATACATACATACATACATACATACATACATACATACATACATACATACATACATACATACATACATACATACATACATACATACATACATACATACATACATACATACATACATACATACATACATACATACATACATACATACATACATACATACATACATACATACATACATACATACATACATACATACATACATACATACATACATACATACATACATACATACATACATACATACATACATACATACATACATACATACATACATACATACATACATACATACATAGAATAAATCCTTGCTACACCCATGTCCAAAAAACTATGTTAGGGATGTGTACATACTCATTTATCATTTTGAGTATGTACACATACCTAAAATAAGATTTATCAAAGTGCTAACCATGAAAAAATTTGAGTGGAACTCATATGTTTTTGCACCTTATGATATATTACATTTCCTATATAGGAAAAAAAGTATGTCCACATACTTCATTAATAAAAAGAAAAGTATGTCCGCATACTACTTTTAAAAATCATGTATGTGTATATACTTTATTTAGAAACGTCAAGTACAAAAAAATACCTTGTAATTTGTGATATACACACATGGGTGTAGCTACACGCGGGTGTAGGAAAAACTCGTCCTATATACATATATATATATATATATATATATATATATACATATATACATATATATATACATATATACATATATATATATACGTATATATATATATATATAAAACAGTTCATGGATGAATATACTCTGTAGTTTATCTTCTCCGACTTCTCATCTTCTTCATAACCAATAGTTGCAGGCCCCTATCGCGCAACTCTATTGAAAAGAGGTGGGGGCCGGCAGCACAAAACCCGTGGTTTGCCTTGTGCCCGCCAGACACACCTAAAACCCTAAACCCGATCTATAGAGGCGCTGAAGCGATAGGAAGTGCCGCCATGGCTGGATCCGCCTCCTTCAAGCCCAACTGTTTACACTTCTCTCTCTCTCTCATTGTACTCTAGATCTAAACATCACCCACGAGTTAATGTAAGGAATCAGAATTGATTTACTGTTAGTGATCCAATAAGTCTATCATATTTCATTATAAAGCGACATTTCCTCCCCTCCTATCCCTGCTGTGGAGACTGTCCTCTTTGTACTGTTGTGCTTCAACAAACGAGGCATAAAAATACAGCTCATTCCCATCCTGTTCCTCGTGAGGCAGCTCCTGGTGCCTGAACCAAAGAAATGAGGCCGAATGGGACGCACAGCGATAAACAATACTACTTTGGTGGAACTTTTCTGATGCAAGTAGGACCATTTGGCTGCATCCCAAGGAAAGCGCAGCAAATCAGAAGCTGAGAATAAGCTCCGTGGTTACATGTGTATCTGGTTTTTGCATTTTGGCCTCAGTCCATTGATCTGACGAGGAGGCCAAGCCGGCGGCTTCATTGCAGTGCAGACACACTCGGGACAACCAAGGCAGCAAATGAGCACTGACCTGCCATCTATAAAAGCATCGCCCACATTGAAACATTAATCAGCTGTGATAAAGCAGGAAAATTTGAAACTGAAATTGATGGAACAGCACGAGATGTTCTGAAGAATTAATGGTGGCATAGCAGTGGGAGAGCATAGGTAAATATACCTGAACCTTAGGCAGAGGGGAAATCGTTTGTCCCCGTGCCCGTGCTGGTGTTGTCTGATCGGCCACTCGTCTTCAATGGTACATGTTGCCATGTAACGAAACCACGCCCGCGCCTTGCGGTCTGCAGATTATAGATTGCATTGAATTAACCAAGGGGTAGGTAAGAAAAAAAAAGACAAAATGAACAACAAACATCTGAAATAAAACATACAATTAATTTACCTTGGGCAATAGCATAGCGGCTGATATTTGTCTCCAAGCAGAAAGGATCTCTCCTGTACAAGACATACAGTTTTTTTGGGTGGGAATTATCATTTGCATATGCCTTGACATGCTGGATATGGCTGAACTTGTCCCACTCAGGCCCAGTTTTCCCGGCTGCTATAGAACAGAGCACCCATACGGTGCAGTCTACCATCAAATGTCTTGGCTTTATTTCCTTGACATATCCGGGGATTGTTTCCATGTCGTAGTCCTCCAGCTTGAGTCTCTGCAGTGCATGCACGCCCTCTAATACTTTCATCTTTGGGCACTCAGTGATAACAAGATTATGAAGTTTAGGTAGATTACTGATCCTCTCCATGTCAGTGCATTCAATCACTTCAAGGTCAACAACACAAGTAAAGTTTTCTAAAGATTTTAGGTGTTTGACCTGATATATCGATATTTTTTTCAGAGCTCTTGCGTTGAAAGAGAGACCAGGAGGAAGATGCCTTAACTTGCATTTCGCAAGACGAAATTCTTCCAAGATTGGCATGGCTTTCAATTTCTCGTCCCACTCCCATTTCACCCATTCATGCAATTCATCAAAAATGAGCTTCTGCAATTTAGGAAACGAAACCCCTACATGGGAACGGTTCCGGCATGAGTACTTTATTTGCAGGAATTCAGATCCAACACGCTTGATGGCTGGGGCAAGCACAATCCGTAGTAACTCCAAGCAGGGGAGCTGACACAAACCAGTAGGAAACTCCGTACAGAAATCCATGTCATGCATACATAGTGTCCTCAAACTCCCCAGTTGCACCACTGATGTTGATGCCATCCACTTTGGAAGCCGCTGGCCAAGGTACCCATTGATTACAAGGGTTTCTAAACCAAGCGGAGGGCATAACTCATCAAACACCTCCTCGACTCGGCGCTGGTCATTCTCAGAGATGCCTTCATCCGGTCTTGCGGACCAGCCATTAAACGAAAGTCTATAAGTGCATCCCAAGCTCAGAAATCTTAGGTACACCTTTTCACGAAGCCTTGCTTTAACAGCATATTCTGAAGAAGATACATTCTTTAGACCATATATATGAAGCCTAGTGAGGTGTGAGAGAGGCCCTAGTTCTTCCAAACTACACCAATCACCCTCCATGTGAGCTGGAAACCCTTGTAATTTCCTCAAGCTAGTTAGGCCACAGAAACCTCTAGGTATATATTTTATACTTGTGCCACAAATATCAAGATACCTCAACTGCTGTAACTTTGAGATGCTGGTGGGAAGTTTCATCAGTCCTTCACAACAAGCAAGGCTAACATGTTGCAAGAACTTCATCTTATCAATGTTTTCCGGGAGCCTAGACGTGTTAGTTCTCCCTAAGCATAAATATCTCAAGTGTTTAAGTTGATCCAACGATTCAGCTAATGCATTGCAATTTGCATCTTGTACATGTAGTGTCCGTAAATTTGAAAAAGCAAGCAACGAATCACCGGTCTTGATTTTGATATGCCCAACTGATATTAGTGTTCTCAATGTAGTTTGTGCCTGTATTGAACACCACTCTAACTTACCCAATTCCAATCCTCTGGTTTCCAGTAGTGATAACTGAATAAACTTTTGTGAATTCATCAGTTTGCCACAAATATCAATTTCACTGTTGTGAGCAACTAATGCTTCATTTCTAGCCACATATTGAGCAAACGAGCGGATAACATCATGCATGCTGCAAAATTCTTGATCATAGGACCTTTTATCTGGCACAATAAGGTTTCTTTGTATTAACTCATCATAGTAATCTCTTCCTATTTCTTCCAAGTCACGTGAGGTTCCGTGAACAAATCCTTCACTGATCCACATGCCAACTAGGTCGTCAATACTGAACAATTTGCTCTTGGGCAGGATGGCAAAGTGAAGAAAGCAAGACTTCAGACAAGGATGCAAATCTTCGTAGCTAAGATATATTGCATAGTTTAGCTCTTCACGCATTTGTGACAGGGACCATATCGAGTCATTTAGGACAACTTCCCAGTCTCGTCGGCTTATCCTTTTCTGGCGTAGGAAACCTCCCATTACTTTGACTGCAAGTGGTAAACCATCACATTTTTCTATAATTTTCATTCCAATGTCCTTGACTAGCTCAATCTGGGCTTGATCATTTTCATTTCCCACTACCTGCGAGTAGCACAGGTCTATTATTAATTTACACTATATCTCGGGTACCAGAAATTCATGAAAATATGTGTGTCCCTTCATTGCATAAAGAAATAAAAATGGAGTTTTGTGTTTGCAATCTACTCCCTCCGTCCATAACTCCATATATATAACCTATCATTTCTAAACCTAAAAGTGTATGAGGACTGGGAGTCCAAAATATTTTGATACAAATAATCGATGTCAGAGCTCAGTAGCTTGATATGATGTCCAAGTTACATGATATACTACATCCTTTTCTGAAAGGACTGCCAAAATATTTGTATTAATACCATAGTAATATCATTGGAATAAAAAAATCCCAATTTATTAGAAATACTATAATTAGGGGGTAACTTCATGGGTGAAACAAAGTATCAGAACTCTTGTTTTGATTGCCTTCGTATAAAGCAAAGGTAAGAGCAACTCCAGCAGTTGCCCCTATCTCAATGCCCCCACTTAAAAAAGTAGAGGCTCCTCTTTTATTCCTGGCCTTCAATTTTTGTCTTTTTCGCTCTAGCTATAGCCTCTACTCTGAGTTCTTACTCTTATCCTCACACATGGGACCCATTTGTAAGGTATTTGTCATTTTTTTTTCTTCCATCTCTTCTTCTATCCAGTGTGTTTTTTTCCTCCCTTCTTCTGCTGCATTTTATTTCACCTTTATTGCTATTCCCATAGCACGCATCTCTCCTGTTCTGTTCTAGTGCTGTGGTGTTCCTTCTGCTCGGGGGCCTGCTAGAAGGGCACCAGAGGTCAAGTCAAAAGTCACCAAAGGAACCACCCTCTCAGAACAAAGGAAGAGCTCCAACCAGCGGTGACCTCACCGTAGTTCACCATGAACCACAACAGCCTAATCCGACTGCCGCGACGTCCAATCGAACCACCGAGGTGTCGAGTCAAACAACAATGCTGCAAAATCAAGCACTAGTAGCACTGGAGTCAGGCAATAATAGGAGCTGGAGCTCGGACCCATGGCGGTCAACTGCGATATGCCTCGCACAAGCTCAGCTTCACGCATTCTCTCGAATCGAGCAGTGATATCTGGCCAGGGAAAACAACCTTCATGTAGGTACGATGAGCTTGGCACGAATCTGTGATCAACAAAGGTGCCTGGGTGGATTTGTGCCGGTGCCAACTCGATTTTGCTTTCACCGGCATGAGGACGACGGAGTTGGCAGGTGGAGTGGCCAGTGGTGCCTAGGTCTGTGCTAGAAGGCAGAGGAGGTGTGCGTTGTACAATGAACAAACCACTGAGCAGGGGGCTCCATATGGACTTGTGGGAGAAGGGGCTAATGAGTGGACAGTAGAGATTTCCATAGTACAGGGACCTAAGTAGGAACCAGCTGGAGTTAAATTTTTTTCTTTCGGTGCCTAATTTTTTTTAGTAGGGGCTTTGCTGAAGTTACTCTAAGAACTCAAAATATCATTTCTCTGTACACCACATCACAGAGCAACTTGCATCTGTAGCTTATTTAGCACTGTGGCGGCAACACATATACACATAGTACTCTACTTAGACTTCTATTCTTGATTAGTGTAAAAGGGTTAACCCGAAGGTGCTATGGATGGTGAACAAAGGCTTAGAAGTTGGCTTCACCATTGCTCAACTAGAAATGTGGTATTGGGCCAATCAAATTGGACTGGTGTCACAAACACTAAGGGTGTGTTTGGTTGGGCTGTGGCTTTTGCAAAAGTAGATGTGGGCTGTGACTTTTGGAAAAGCTGCTGTGAAATGTGGCTGTGACTTTTGGAAAAGACCCTTTGGTTGAACATCTCCGGCTTTTGGTAGAGCTTATCTTACTTACATATGGACCCACACGTCATAGAGATAGTTTCCTTCTTCCCCCCTTTCTCTCACCTAGTCATCTTCTTCCTCAACTAAGCTCGTTGTCGGAGGGTAGGCTGCCGCCCTCGTGGCTCGATGGTGGCAGCTCGTGTCTACAACGGCCGCTCACCCACGCGGCAACGCGTACGACTACGGCGGAGGTCACCTGCGGTGGAGGCTCGCGTGCCGAGGAGCCCGCGCCTAAGGCGGCGGCTCATGCGCGGAGAAATCCGCTTGCAGCTGAGGCTCGCACGCGGTGGAAGGGATGGGTGCTAGGGAGGGGCACCGCCGCCGGAGTGGAAGGATGGGCTGGCCACGTTGCCGCCGAAGTAGAGGAAGGGGATTGACCGCGCCGTCGCCAGAGTGGAGGAAGAGGCATCTTGCACCGTCACCGGAGTTGGGGATGGGACTGGCCGCACCATCGCCGGAGTGGAGGAAGGGGCATGTTACGCCGTCGCCGGAGTTGGGGATGGGGCTGGCCACGCCGTTGCCGGAGTTGGGAAAGGAGCATCGGTGGCCATGGTTGTCGCAACAGAAAGGGTCGCGAGGGGGGAGAGAGGGCGACAAAAAATAGAACGAACCAGTATCTTTCATAACCAGTGACAAGTGGGTAATTTTTTACCCCAAAAGCCTATGAAAGCAGGGGGAGAGGTGCTTTTGAATTTGTACTAGAGCAAAAGCTGCTTTTGTGATAAAGCAGTTGTGGTGTTTAGGCCCTTTGGTTGAGCTTTTGGCTTTTGGAGGCAAAAGCCACAGCCAAAAGCCCAACCAAACACACCCTAAATTTGACCAACCAAAAGATGGAAAAAAATATTAATGTGTCCTCAAAGGAAGGAGTGAGCGGAGACACAAACACAGTAACACCGATGACCATTGAGATACTGACTGGCCCTCATCGTTGGCATTCACTAGGTTAGGAAAGGAGGGATCCCTCAATAGTTACCTGCAACGGTGAAATGTGTTGCCTAAGACAGAAGGAAATCCAATCCACATAGTCTGAAACCACTGTTATTCCACCACTTACCATCATTATGTGCCACGAGCTACCACCATATGATACTCATGTCTATTGTTATGCTCGACCGCCATAGCCGCCACACCATGACCTAACACATCATGAGCTAGGACCGGTGTTGTACTCGAGGGCTAAGGTCGGTCATAAAACAATAAGATGATATTTCACTTACCTCAATTAGAAATTACATGTACCTACAAAAGAGGTAAAGAGCCACTATTTGTAGGGAGGATTTGTCAATTTATCATGACTTTTCTACCTCTGACAACTCCCATATAATTCACATATACTTTATATTACATGGTCATTCCATTAAAATAGTAAATTGGAATCTTGCTTCCTTGGTCATGCAATTCACGCCTCTTCATCGATAACCTTTGTTCCTCGACCTGGCCTTCATGAATACCTTTGCCGGAACTAAACCTTCGTTCTAGTTCCAGAGCGTAGACCTCATCAACCGAAAGTTGCCAACCAACATTGTTTTGATGCTTTGTTGCAGCCATAATTTCCATTCATGGCATTTGTACTCGAAAACCTTCGATCGCGATCTTTCTCCATGAAGCTCATATTACCAGCCTCACCGAAGATCTTGTGGGTTCAAGTAAACAACCTTCGGTGTAAGAATGTAGTGTGTGACTTTATGGTGATCGTCTTTACCCAATATTAACCAAGAGGTACTTTGGTTAAGATTGTACACGTAAGATGAATGGACTTGGTTAAAGTTTGAAGTGAATAAGAAGATCAGTGAATAAGAAGATCATCGAAAGATCCAACGGTAGAAAAAACATAAACATTGGACGAGTATGTTGATGGGATTGAAAAGAATAGGGTGGCATGATCATCCAATGGCCATCTGATGAATTCGCCGGATGAAATTTTTTCAGGGCTTCAACGACTACATTGAAAAAAGGGTGCACCAGATGATCCGATGCCCACCAAAAGGAACCATTGTATCATTTGACAATTTTTAGTAGTCGTTGGAGCAATACTTCTCCTTAGTTGTTGACCTATATACACCCCCTTCACTTGCACAATTGGTTTTGCTGGAGTGTGCTGAAGTCTAAGGGAGTTAAGATGCACATCAAGACATCTCGATACCACATTTATGCTAAATAGATTATCCAAGGCATTTAGCACAAGCTTAGATGAATGATTAGTGCTAGATTAGGCTTAAAGATTGAGAAAGCATAGTGTTTCTATCTTGTGGTTGGTTTAGTGAGTGAACCATCATTTAAACTTAGTGCGCTGACACCTTGGGGTCATTGTGACTCATTGGCATGTCAACAATCCTCTAGCTTTGTATGGAACGATGACCACGACCCTGTATGGCAGATGAGAAGAATATCCACATGGAGAAGCTCCATTGTGGATGTATCATCAAGGTGACTGCAATAGGGTGTGATGGTTCTTGTCTTTGTGACAAATTTCTCATATTTCTTGGTATGAGCCTTTCTGGTGAGTAGGCCTTGCTCGAGAGACACTGCTTTACGTTTCCGCATTTCAAAGGCATTGTTCGATTTGTTCTATGTTGCAAAACTCTTTGTGGATTGGTGTTTGACACAAGATCAACCTTAATTTCACATTTAGATAATATGATCTAGTTTATATTTGAGCAAATTAGGCCCTCCACAATGTGTTCCCCAAGTGAATCTTAAGAGGAGAGAGAGAGAGTTGGAGCATCACTTCTCACGCTGTGACATGCGGTTCCAATTTTGAGTGATGCCTCGAAATCACGGAGCGGGGCAAGAAGATGTGCCAATGCCCAGTTAATAAAAAACAGTTTTCCTACTTCTGCTGCTCTGCTCACCCAACTGCTTCTTGCTAAATGAAACGGATGGAAGCACAAAGTAGTAGTAAAATATTTGACGTGGGTCCCAGCAAGATTAGATAGCTTCGGTGCTCGTTTTCCCACACTGCAGGTTTGCTTCACCGATGCCCATTTACTCCTGGTAGGACCTACTTTTTTTCGGGCATTACTACCACATTTCCTTAGGATCCTGGTTAGTGGGGACAGAGGGAACAAAATACTGTCCTCAAACATATACCTATTTATGGCATTGTAGTAACAAAGGGAGCAACATGTCTGGAATCCGTATTCTTAATATGATTCATAAGGTGGTATAGCATAGAGGGCACATCAAGCCTTGAATCTAAGTTTTCTACCCCCTAGGTGTATGTAGAAAATGTTAATGAAATAGAATAAAGTGGTGATGTTACTGTTTCCTAAGGTTTCTTTCCTGATATTAGGAAAATCTTGAGTTTGCTAATTAGTTTGGTATAATCTTGTTGCAAGTCCGCATTGCCCTGTTTAAATATAAAAAATACAACGTTTTGTATAGTTATTTGTTTGCCTTTTTGGATGTTATATGGGTGTACAAATCGATATGCGCAACAAAAACAAACTAATGTGGTGGGAGTGGATTGAGTTCTTATGTTAATAAAAAAGCTACACAAAACAAAAAAAAACTAATGTGATGTGGTTAATAACCATGGCGAGTTGAAAATAATCTAGAAAAATGAATTTTCATTGATGTTAACAATTACTAACCTGCTTCTTCAGCAGCAACCATGCATCTTCAGCCTCCAGCTTGTTGACATGGTGGTAGGGCGTTTTGGCCATCATCCCTCTTGCGACAGTGTCATGCCTTGTGGTGACGAGGACACGACTACCATGAGCCAGGGAAGCATTGATCATGGGAGTTCTGAGCACATCTTCCCAAGCCCGATGGTCCCAAACATCATCCATCACCAACAAGGTCTTCTTCCCATCTAAGGTTTCCTTAAGACCTCGCTCAATCGCACCTCTAGTATTTCCAGAAGATTGGTGGTTGCCCCCAGCTTCGGTGATAGCTCTTCTTAGTAGTTCGGTCTCATTGAAGTCCTGGTTGACACTTAGCCATATCTTCTTTGGAAATTCTTGTCCGACAACATCATGATTGAAGATCTTCTGTGCTAGGGTGGTTTTGCCAATCCCACCAACTCCCACAATAGCAACAACTATAATTTTACTACTTTCATATTTTGATAGGTTATCTGTTGTCAGTATCTCGACCAGATTTTCTGTGTCCTCCTCGATTTTTTCACCGACCACACTTAACTCATCAAGCTCCCCAGATGTCTCTCGTTTACAAGGATTTGAAGATACCCTTGTATTACAGGGCTCATAAGAACCAAGGTCAATGAAGCTGAAGTTCATGCTACGCTTCTTGATTTCTTCTAATCTCGTGTTCAGTTTTTTTATGCGTTTGCCAATATCATGTGCATGTAGAGGATCCCGCATGCAGAAGAGCAACGGGTTGAATCAGCCATCAGGCCTGGTACCTTGCTCCATGGCCTTGACCTGGCACATATCAAGGATGTTGGTGGCATCATACATGGCATTCCGAAGCTCTCTTACCCACTCCTGCACGCTTAGGTCGGTGATGTTCCTCCTGTCTGCATCAGCGAGGAAATTCTTCAGGTCTCTAAGCTTGACATCCATCTTGACGATCTCCTGAGAGACCCCTAGCAACATATGCAACTCTTCTTTTGCCATCTCTATCAGCATGTTTTGGACGTAGGATGCCAAAGCATCGAGGACAGCTGCCATTAATGGTAGGGTTTTGCTATAAAAAAATAAGACCAAATATCAGGACTGACAGGCTAAAATTTAGACTGTCGACAGTCAAGCTTACAGTAAATACTATCAGCACGTCCAATACAAAAACAGATGGTACCATACATTCTAAAATATTTTGTTTTCTGCTTGTTTTCAGTTTTCACAGGTGATGTAGATACTCGGTAAAGCAACTCAGTTTGATACTCATAATAACTAAAGCAATACCAGAAATTAACACCGTGATTTACCCTGGCCCTATTCAAACAACTCTGCAGCGCTAGAGAACGAGGTGGAAGAGAACGAGAGAGTATGCACCTTAGGGTTTTGTTGGATCTCCAGCGTTTGCTCCTGGTGGAGGGGTACTCTATCTTGTGGCAACGCAGATTCTGTTTTCTTTTTATTCTTTGTGCACGGATCAAATGGTAATAAAAAAAGCCAGACATTCTTATCGATCGTGAATGAATTTATTCAGCTGACTTGTCTCCTCTACCGACTCCAGTCAAGGACAAAAAGGTCAGATGCATGCATCTATGCAATTCAATGTTTCGATATACTCAATGACAGGGGAGCCATCAGAGATGACTGATCAAAGTTGAATGGTGCGCGTTGCTCTGATGTTTCATTTTTTTTTAAATACAACTTACACTGTCAAAAAATTAGTTCCACTATAGTCCCTTTGTAGTGGTTCACTACAGGAAAACGGCCCCCCAGTGCCGGTTCGTAGGAACCAATCGGTGCCGGTTACGCAACCGGCACTGGGTTTCCGGTACTGATGGGCATCTGTACCGGTTGGTAACACCAACCGGTACAGAATGACGCCCACCCCTGCGCTTAGGGTGGGCATGGTTAGTACCGGTTGGTATGTTTATTCTGTTTTAATTGTTTTATTTTCTGTTTTTTCTTTTATTAGTTTTATTTTCCTTTTTCTACATCGTATATATACGTATTTTAATTTGTATCCGTACTCGTATCCGTGTTATAGGCCTATATTATGTATTTATTTTTTTATTTTGATAGAATTAAGTACATGAAATAATAGCTTGCATTCAGTACCGGCTGGTGTTACCAACCGGTACCAAATAGCATCACGGACGGCTGTAGCCGTTGCCCGCGGGTCCCTGTGAGCCATTTGGTACCGGTACCAAATGGACACGGCTCCGACTACCGAGGCTGATTTGCCCGTTAGTACCGGCTGGTAACACAACCAGTACTAACGGACATGGGACGAATATGCCGTTTTCCTGTAGTGGTTGTTTAGGCATAGCTATCAATCATATATAGAACGGGTTCTGTGATTTGATTTGTTTCGTCAGCCAGGATAATCGGGACATGTTTGAATGATTCCGAATGTCCCCATCCATCGTCATTCATTTGTTGGTATCGAGAAATTTTCAACATTGTTGGATGTCATTGAAAACAACACTGATGGTGAAGTCCCTCAGCATCAGCAAAGAATAAAATTTCAGCCATGTGTGTATCATCATGCGTAAGAACAATATCAGCTCACGGTAACAAGTGTAGTTAGTCCTAATTAATGCGACATTGATGCATGTTTTCAACTGTCTTGTTGAAAATATTTTTCATTTGAGATTGTCTAGATGGATAAATATTCGATATAAACTTGTCTTTGTGCCTTGTTTTGTGCTTGATGCAGACCGACAGGATAGGTATCCTGACACGCCAAAGCGATTTTTATGGGGGTGTTGGCTGGACCTGGCAGACCTCGCACTAAGAGCAGGTATAGAAGCAGGCGAGAAGCCGACTGAATCCGATGTGGAGGAAAGAGAAATGAAGAGAGAAGGCGGCAGGTGTCTGGGCATGCGCCTGCTCCGAGCCGGCGCAATGGTGCTCCTGCGGCTGCGATTGGCCTGAAGTGTCTGGTGTGTCATAAATTCTCATGGGGTCCACCCGTATGGACGCCACCTCACCTTTTGTTGCAGCCCGCAGCGGGCGAATCCATTAACCATGCCCTAAGAGCAGGGTTTAGTGGTTTCGCAAACACCCAGCAAAATGCGAAGGACGCGTCACATTCAGCCAGCGAGAAAGCCAATGCGTAGCAGAGAAACTGACTAAAATAATTAATGCTTGCTATCCTGACAACAAATGAGATGGCAGGAGGCGCCCGCTCACTCGCATGCTCGTACCGGAGCAGGTGTTCTGCCTCGGTGATGATGCTTCAAGCGAGCGATGTGTGCGTTGCCGGTGTATTCTCTGTAACTTTCTCTTTCCCCCTCTTTCCCCCCTCAGTTTCGAGTGACGTGGCTACTCATTTCACCGGCTGACCGTACTCCATTATACTTGGTCTAAGAGTGAAGGTTGGGCCCCGAGTAAGACCAAACAGTCAAAGGGAGGTGAGCGGTTTTGGTGTCATGCGGCGGAATCCCGCATGGTTGGGTGGCCGGCCGCTGCGGGATCCCGTGTGCCGTGTTAGAGTGACGCAGCGGAATTCGATCCGGCCCGCGCCTCACAGACATAGGTGCACGGAGCCTAACAACAACAAGGCCTCGGACGTAACTCAACCCAAAAGACTAGTATGAGGACTGTCCCACCTTATATATTGTACTCCCCCACCATCAATTACCGATGTGGGACTAAATCTAACAATCTCCCCCGTCACACATCGGGCCCAACTCTTCCATCACAACCATCCATGTGATCTTACAGAAGATGCTATCACAGGCCCAGAGTATAAACTCTCCGGTCAATTTGTGTGACCAATGGCCAAATGACCCAACAGAGATATCAACGGACTCCCCCGTAAACATGTGACTCGGAGATGTTACCGATTTTACAACCTTTGGCCATGATACAATTGTTAGAGTGGCGCAGCGGAATCCGACCCAGCCCGCTGTACACACGAGTCGGTGCCATATATTATATGTTATACTCCCCCACCGTCGATTACTAAATCTAACATGACGCACGCGGACCGTGTCAGCCCCGCAATGACCTGTCTGGTAGTTGTTGTTGCAAGTTGACTTGGTGACTTTCCCTGAGCTGGGCCGCAGAGGGGTGCAATTCGCATAATAGTCTTTGGCCTTGGCAAAAAATACATCGGAGCATAATTTCTTTCCTTGGCAGAAAGTCGTTCTGAGCCTCAGCAACCTTGGTTAGCGAGGGATCTCACTGCCAGGCGACTTCATCACCAAAGAAGGGAATTGTCTCACTCATAAGGGTAAAGGTATAATTATAACCAAGAATAATTTAACTAAATGACAGTGGAAGTGCCAGCGCACGCTGAAGTGCTCATCTGTGCATGCTACAGAACGGGACCTTTGTCCCCGCTAACTGTACCTGCGCGCGCATCACGCCAACACACATGGACTCCTCCACCGTGGAAGTGTGGGTGGTGGAGGAGATGCCAATGGCGTGGGTGATGGGCGATATGGTGGTCGTGGGGGAGGTGAGGGTGGTTGCGGTGGCGCCGGCATTCGCGACAAACTTGATTGGGGTGAATCAGAGGGTGGTGGAGCTCGTCGTCGGGAGGGTGGCGCATATGTATGTTGGGTGTATGAGTTTGAGGTGGCCGTGCCGCCAACGCCAGAGGTCATGGTGTCGGGGCATTACTTGTGGTTCGTCGTGCATGCCAGCATGCCAAACAGTGCTGTGTGGGTGCGCATGCGTCCACACGAACCGGATGCCAAACAGTGCTGTGTGGGGCACGGGGGGAGATGGGAACCACGGCCGAAGAGATGAACATCGTAGCTGCCACCTGCCAGCGGTGGCCACGCGCACAGCGCTGTTCTGAAGCAGCACAGCGAGAGCGGCACCAGGGATGGTGGGAATCCAATAGCCATGGGATCCGAGATCGTTCTGGTGGTGCTGATCTATTTTGCTGTGATCTGCTCCTCCATGTGAAGCAGGGGATTGGTCGACTATGTCTTCCTCCATCTTTATTTGTGCTGAATTCTTTCTTCTCCCTTTTATAAATTAATCTGAAAGCTGCCGCCGTAGGGGCATCCGAACTGTACGGGCTGTCGCGGTTCGGCGGCAGGTAGCCGAGCCCGACGAGGACCTCAGGGTCGTCGGCCGCGGGACGGGCGGCGAGGACTTGCAGGGTGTAGTGTAGGCCTGTGCATGGTTCAGGAAATCCATCCAATCCACCCACCCAAAACCCAACCCAACCCATGAGAAAAATTCATAACTGGATTGGGTGGTTACGGTTAGAATCCATCTGATCCGTGGATCGCTGCTTGCTGCTTCGGCAACGGCTTGGTGAGCGTCGCAGCACATTCAATTTGATCGCTGCAGGTGTCGTGGACCCGCAGGCCGCAGCGCCAAGGGGCAGCTGGAGTCAAACGTCGAGTTCGACGGTGGGGACTCCGCGATGGCGGAGGCACCGAAGCCATTATCGTCGGCGAGGAGTGGCCAGGTGCGGGCGTCGTGGCCTGGAGGCGGCGGCGGCGTTGAGGCGTGGCTCTCGCTCCCCTACAAGGCCAACAAGGGGGCGATAGAGGGTGGCAAGGTGCGCTGCAGGGGTCGGCGGCGGGCACGCTCGGCGACGGCAGAGGTGTGGCAGGGGCTGGCGGCGGGTGCGCTCGGCTATGGCAGAGGTGCGTCGAGGGCTGGCGGTAGGCGGCGGCGGTGGACGGCGGAGGTGCGTCAGGGGCGTGCAGCAGGCGTGCTCGACGGTGGCGGCTGGGTTATCCATGGAACCAGCTAATCCATCCAGTCCAATCCATCTAAAGTAGTTCATATATGGGTGGGTCCAAATACTTATCCAAATCCGTGTATACCCACCCATGCACAACACTACTACAGTGGCTGCAAAAGCGAGAGGAAGATGACGCCCACAGCTGCGGCGTCATGACTGGCGGGGCGAGCTTGAGCGCGTGGAGCTCCTGTAGTTCCCGCTGCGGGCGGCAGATCTCCTCGATCAGCCACTCACAGCGGCACTTCAAGAACTCATCGACGGTCGAGAGAGGGGAACGGAAGGGGCGGCGGCGGCTGGTGGTGGGAGCGCCGCCGGTGCCGCGGAGATTCTTTTTGGGTAATAAGTGGATTTTGGGTAATCAGGTGCTTGGGTCAACCCGTCAACAATAAATTTAGCTACTGGGTTGTGTGGGTTGGACATAGGTTGACCCAAAATCAACCCATTTGCATCCCTACTCCTGGTGTCCGCTCATTCTACTTCCTCACGTGGCTGGTGACGCGGTCGAGAACAACGGTTATCTCTCCAGGTGGAAGACGAACGTCTTGGTGGCCGCCCTGCCGTGTGCGTTTTCGAGCGTCGAAGAGCAAGGCTTTTCTTTTCTTCTGGTCAGTCAACTATCCGGCCAACACTTCCTCAATATTTAAATATTTATTATCCGCCAATCACCGAACAACGTCACCTCTTATCCTCTGTTTATTTGTCAAGGTAGTGTGTTCATCGAGCCTGATGCATTGCGTGGTGAGACGCATGAGTATTCTTCAACAAGTATCATCAACGATGCAAATTAACTTATCTTGTTCACTTTTGGAACTGGGATTCTGAGCTGAGGCATATACGACCTATTGGTGGAAGAACCAACAGCAAGGCAACCAGTTCGTTGGTGGCTCATCCGTTGGTCTTTCAAACAGCATGGAAGAAAGCAGGGCTTCTCTTATAAGTACTGTGTTTTGTGAAATTATAAAAATGTCTACTCTGGAACTATTTTTTTAATAAAACACACTGTGGAAATTGGACGCATGTAGCAGCATCATGTCATAGAAACCCTCTACAACCATCTTGGTGATGCATGGTATCTCAAGTACTATGAGCCAAGGAAGATATATAAAAACAACGAAAGAAAGCAGAGTAGAAGAACAGATTAAGCAAATTAAGCCATAACTAGTCTTGTTGCGTACAGCCGCAGGTAGCAAGCCAAATTGTCCAATCATCTGTCTTCTCTAACGTGACATATGGTATTCAAACCTTCACCTACTGCCGCTTGTCATCCTTCCATTTTGTCTCTGCAACCTCCCATATCTGGTCAGATAACTTGTGTCTGCCAGCCACCCTGCTCCCTCAATCCATTGATCCGACGAAGTGGCGACGCCGTCGGCTTCACTGCAGTGCAGGCACACTCGACGCAACCATTGAAACATATGAGTAAAGGCCTGCCACCTACACGCATTGCCCCCGGATATGAAACAGTAAGCAACTTAGTGAAGTGTCAGCTATCAAGGAGGAGCAGAGAAACTTGAAACTGAAATAGATGGAACAGCACGAGACATTCTCAAGAATTAATGGAGGCAGAGCGATACAGAGCGTAGGCAAATGTACCTGGACCTTTGGCAGAGGGGAAACCGTTTGTCCCCCTGCCCATGTTGTCCGACCCGCCACTCGTCGTCAATGGGACATGTTACCATGTAACAACGCCACACACGATTCTTGCGGGCTGCAGATAATAGATTGAAAATTAGCCAGGGGTAGATAAGAAAACAGACCAAATGAACAAAGAGCATCTGAAATAGAACATATTATTAGCAGCCGAAGCGTTAATTTACCTTGGGCAATAGCACAGCGGCTCATATTTGTCTCCAAGCAGAAAGGGTCTCTACAGTATATAACGTACAGTTTTCTTATGGCGTTCCTCTTGTCATTTGGATATGCCTTGACTTGCTGAATATGGCTGAACTTATCCCACTCAGGCCCAGATTTCCCGGCTGCCATAGAAGAGAGCAGCAATTCGGTAAAAGGTACCACTATCGGAAGATTTACACTAAAAGAAAACAAAGACTATGTGCTTCATTTATTTTAGTTAAGAAAAGACATGAAAATAGTATTTCAGAGAAATATTAAGTATTTGAATTTATTCAAATTATACTTTCATATGAAAAGACGGGTTAAGCCTAATCAAGTTTATTTGCAAATATTAATGTATAAATTATACCAATTAAACACTTAACTTACAAGTGAAGCATGCGAGAGCATCTAACCGAATAACTTCATGTCTCGTGTTGGACTAAACAAGTTATATTAAAAGTACATTGAAGATGGAAATTAATCATATTAACTGATGTTGCACAAAACCGATGTTTTACCTTAATTAAATTTCAATGAAGAAAATTATTGAATAATTGTTAACCAAATTAATATCATTTGTTTATGAAACAACGAGGTTAACTCTAATCATATTTTCATTAGAAAAAGGTTAGTACAATCATAATTGACCAAATTTACATTTATTGTAAAACACGAAGTAAAGCTCTAATTAGATTTTATTTGGAAAAACAATGAAGTAAGCATTAATTAAATTAATATCTTATTTTATTAAATAAATTAGAAAACAGGGAACATTGCTTCTAACGTGTTGTTTAAGTTTATATGAATCTATTTTAACGAGAACGAGATTAAACGGAGACTAAATGGGATAACTATTAGCTTGTAAAGGCTGCAAGGATCTAATCGTGAAGGACTACAAGTTTGAGGGGCTATCTGAGAAGATTTGCAAGACACATAGAATAGTGCTCACGATTAAATCAAAGGCTGGGGTAAGATCTATAAAAGGTGCCCGATTTGGACTGGACTGCGAGGATCTAAACAATCCAGGGGGTTATCTGTACAATTGACAAGATACAAGAAAAGATCTACAAGCTACAACATTCTATAAGGGCTCCATTGCAAAAGCTGGAAGCTTTGCTGACCATGGCGAACAGAGGCTCTTGCGCTCGGCTCGCCGGCGATTTGGTGGGCTAGGGTCTCGGGCGAGCTACGAATCGGATAGAAGAGAGGACAGGGATCACGAGGAGGCTCTCACTGGCGGCGGAGGTGGATGGTGGCGCTCAGAATTCTGTTGGCTTCGGTAGCGGTGTGGGTCTCACATGGTGAAGCTCCTCCGGCGGCGATGAAGGGGAGGAGACTGGCTTGGAGGATTCGGCTCGGCGTTGCAGAGCTCATGGAGACGTAGGTGTGCTCCAGTTGTGAGTCCTCGAGGTGAATCAGAGAAGATTGTCGGCGGGCTTCTACTTGTCTGCTCGAGCGATCTACTGGATGCGGCGGCGCAACACGGATGGAGGAGAGGGAGGGGTGCGGTGAGCACAGGGGATGCTAGGTTTCGGGCGGCCGCTCTTTATAGGGTGGGAGACAGGCAGCTTTGGCATGCGCGCCACAAAGAAGAGCGGCGGCGCGAGGTCAGACTCTGACCAAAGTCCGGTTCGAGCACGAGGAAGAAGGAGGTCCTTACGAGCGGGGGCCACTCGTCAGTGAAAGAGTGAGAACATGCGGGAGAGAAGGGAGTTGCGGTGGAGAAGGGCTGGGCCGCAAGAGATTTGGGCCAGGTTTAAAATGAAGATGAAAAACTATTTAGGATTTTTATTCATTTGAGAAATGATTTCCAGTTCAAATCAAATCCAGATAATTCTAGATATGAATTCCAACCACGGAAAATATCTCAAAAACTCCAAAAATCTCAAGAAAAATTCTGGAGACAGAGTTGGAGACAAAGAACCCAAATTAAATATTTGGAGTTCCTGAAAAGGGATTTTAAAGCCTTCCATTAGATTTGACTCCCGGAAAAGAGAATTAATTCCTAGAAAAATCTAGGAAATTCTCAGGAAAGATTTGATTGATGTCTAAATGCATTTTAAAAACTTACACTCAAACACATGATGCAGTTCACCATGAATGCAACACTTCAATTAAAACAACATAAATCATGTTTATTTTATTTAGAAAATTGATCATTTTCCTACAGTAAATTTCTTGTAAATTAAACAAATGTTGAAAATTTTAATAACTAATGAAAATTATTTATTTAATTACTCTTCCTGATTCACATCCCAAAATTGCAAATTTGGGGGTGTGACATTCGTCGACTCCAGGACCATGCTCAGGCTACCAGCGCCACCATTGCAACATAGGGAATACAATGAGTTATCCACCTCTTCCCATACTGACTACATGATATCTAAGGGAAACTAAACATACTTCAGTCTAACTCGGAAACATAGCCCAAAGCCTGAGCCCTTCAGGAGTCCCCACAGGAGACACATTATAATTCGGATCATATTCAACAAACTCTACCTTGAGACGAATTCCTTCTTGTAACAATAAGGATGAACTCTCCAATAATAAATAATCATCAATCACTAGGGCTGAAACTTTAGGACCAGCCAAGCTTGAGCACAACACAAACATAGATGTAGAAACAACCTTAGTTATCATATTAGCAGGATTGTCATGAATGCTTATCGTGCATACTTAACATCGCCTTTAGCAATAATGCCTCAAATGAAATGATACATCACATTAATGTGCTTTGTTCGGAAACATCTAATTTTTGTCAGATAAATTATATCACATTGACTATCATAATAAACCATAACGCAAGAAGAAACCCCGCAGTTTGTTTTGTATAATCCGTGTTCGACCCTTACAACCAGGCCCCACTCCGCCGCCTCCCGCCAGTCCCTGGTGGTGCGCCAAGGAACTACATCGTCGGGCTCCACAGTCCTCCATCCTCTTTGCCCGGCTTTCTGGCGCTTGCCGAGGTGAGGTCCTCGTCTATGGCAGCACACGACATGGTACTCACCACCTCGCCCTCCCACTGAAAAACTCGTGCACTCATCGCACCGACGGACATGGCTGTTGCAGAGTGGGTGGTGGAGGAGGTGCCGGTTGTCACGGTGATGGGTGACATGGTGCTGCTCCCCACAGGTGATGTGCTCATCATGAACGCCGCCTCCATGGGGACTGCCAGGTGGGTGCTTAGCCCGGAGCCCATCACGACGCAGGTGATGTACACAGCGGGCGTGATGCTGAACGCAAGGTGCGAGGTGACGGCGTTGACAATGATTCCAGGGATGTACCACTCGTCAGCGGCGCTGGACATGTATGGTTATGTGCTTGTTGGTGGCAGCAACCCGCACGTCGGCTATATATGCATTCGAGAATGTGACATACCCAACACAAATGAGCTTGTCTCGATAGCGTGAGGCTGAGAATGGTGGCGGTGCCGACGGAGGTCGGGTATGGTGAGACGATGTCGGTGAGGTTCGAGGTGGTGAACTCCGGTCAGGTGGGGGGGGGGGGGGCGAGGGCAGGGGAGGTGAGAGTGGTTGCGGTGGCGCCGGCGTTCACCACACTCGTCTTGGATAATTTAGAGGGCGGTGGAGCTTTCTGTTGGGTGGGTGGATATGGATATTGGGGTGTTTGAGGTTCAAGTCGCCGCGTCGCTGACACCTGGGGTTGCGGGGGGGGGGGGGGTATTGCTTGTGGTTTGGGGTGAATGCTGGTGTGCCGAGCAGTGCTGTGTGGGTGCACATCTGACCGCTTGGACCGGGTGCGTGAAGCAGACTACACCATTTTGCACGTGTTAGCGTTGAGTAGGACAGATTGGACTACACATAAAGATTGGCAATGGAAAAACTTATACGCATGACACCAAGTTTCCATCGCATGATCACCCGGTTTTGTATTTTTTTTCCTGTCAAATAGTTTTTTTAGTTATCATCTGACTTCAGTGACCATTTTCATTTCACATTGATATTCTAGGAGACTGCAGTAGGATCCAAAAAACCCAGCTCTTACAATTGAACTTTCAAACAAATAAAAGATACGTGCTGACTTTTCATAATTTCAAATTAATGTGAACAAAGTGTTTTGAATCACCGAGGCAGAGCTTGTGAGCATCTTTAATGGAACTCTTATCAACATGTTCCTATGTTCCTACCGCTATTTCTCTGTGAACTCCAGTCAACTCTTATTTTAAGCCAAACTATTTCTACAACCTGTCCACAAAAAGGCAACTACAAACATTTTTTTTCGTAAGAGAAGGATTATACATGCTATTAAGAAATAATATAAATTGTATTTTGATTTAAAAAAAGTTCTCGCAAAAAAATCTTCAGACTTCTACTACTAATAGTATATATATGTTCACAATTGCAAGCCCATGAGCCCCAGAGGTTGATGGATTAGTTATAAAAACATAAAAAAATATAGCCAAGAATTAAGTGTTCAAACTGATATTGATGAGGTGGATCATATTATGTAGTACAGTCATGCAGAGCTAATTAACAAAGTAACAAATCAGATTTCGAGCTTGGTCGTTTATACACATGTCAAAAAGGTGGCTCAGCTAGAGCTATTTTATTGCGCATAATACTACTAGATAGTAGTATATAGTATAAACTAAATTGGGCGTTTGATTGAGTAAGGGCAAATTAGCACTTCCACGTTCACCTAATTTGATAACTTTTCATCGTGGGCTTACTCTGGACGGCGCATCTCCCTTTCTTCTCGCCGTCTGGCGGCGTGCATGTACGTCGGCGACGGCCGGATCTCGCACCGCTGCAGCACGAGTGCCAACGCGACCTTGGCAACTATTACTGCGCCATGCACACCCTTCCGCCATTGCCGAATGGCAGGAAAGCCATCTGCTGCCGCACCGGTGGCCGTCGGCATTGTCGTCAGCATGCACGGTCCTGCCACTCCGGGTGCATGGCCAGCTACTGTCTCCAGGTGTGGAGGCTGTTGAGCATCTCCTTGCTGGTTAAAAATAAGTTCTTGGCCTCCTCGATGATCTCATCAACCATCATCGCCGGAGCAATGAAGCTCATGATGTCCTTCATGCCATGGTCCCGGCTGATGCTGCGGTGGTCGCCGCTCTGCAGGCCGTTGACGAACGTGCCCAGGAGCCTCTTGAACTCCCAGGACCTTGCTGTGCGCCTTGGTGGTGTAGCTGTCGTGCTCGCCCTGCAGCTGGAACACGACGCTCCCCTCGTCGTAGTTCCGGGCGAACATGGCCAGCGTCATACGTTAACTCTAATGTAAACGTACATTAGATTATCGATTAAAATAATATTGAAAAATATCATTTAAATCTATTTCCTATACTACTCTTATATCACCCTTACTACTCACATGTACTACTTAGATCACTAGGATCATTTTGAATATTATATAATTAATCTCAATCGTCCGATGTTTACATACTAGTTTTTTTTATCACTACTATATATACGGTAGCATTGTGCGCTGTAAAAGAGCCAATAGCACAAAATTCTATCAGGAACACAGGCAAGCAACAGAGTTTGTTTGTTTATTCACCTGCAACGAAGGTAGAAGCACCGATATCATTTGTCTCAAAGCTGAAAGGATCTCTTGTATATGACACATACCATTTTCTTGCAACACGTTCATCGTCATCGTGATCGTCTGCAAATGCTTTGACTTGTTGGATGTGTTGGAACTTATCCCACTCAGGGCTATGTTTCCCTTTGGCAATGGAAGTGGGCAGTGATATGTCACACTATATCTACAAATGCCTTAAGTCTATACCCTGCAAGTACAAAGGGAGTGTTTCCATGTCATAATCTTCTAGCGTCAGTGTCTGTAGTGCAGTCAGACCCTCCAATTCGTTTATCTTTGGGCACGTGGAAATGCTAAGCTTCCGCAACTTTGGGAGGTTGCAAATTGTCTCCAGCTCAGGGATTTCTAACACCTCAAGGTCTACAATCGAACCAAAATCCGGATAACGGCTTAGGTGCTCGTGATAGATGGGACGCGGTTGGAATTTTGACTGTTGGAATTTTGGCCCAACATGATTGATAGATGGGACGTGGTCAATCTGGAGGAATTCCAAACATGGGAGCTGACATAGTCCATCTGGGAGCTCCGCGCAAAAAGGCATGTCTACCATGGTTAGAATCCTCAAATTCCCAAGGGGCACAACTGCTGTAGACATCATCCATTTTGGAAGCCTTCTACCAAAGTACCTTAAAATTGGAAGGTTCTCTATGCAAGGAGGAGGGCAGAGCTCATCAAACACCTCCTCGATTACTCGCTGTTTTTCCTCAAAGATTTCTTTTTCATATTTTACCAAACCGTTGTCATTACCATGTTTACTACTGCAACTTAAACGTAGATAGCTTAGCCGCACCTTTTCACTAATCTTGGCCTTTGAAGCAAATGAGGAAGAAGGCACATTCTCTAGACACTTTATATGAAGCTCACTAAGCTGGGAGAGAGGCCCCAATTCTTCCAAACTGCACCACTCACCATCCATCTGGGCTGGAAACCCATGTAATTTCCTCAAATTAGTTGGAATGCCCAAACCTCTGGGTGTATGGTTTATACTTGTTGCACAAAGATTAAGAAGCCTCAACTGTTGTAGTTTTCCAATGCTGCCAGGAAGCTTCACTAGCCTCCAACAGCCGAAAAGGTACATGTACTGCAAGAATTTCATCTTGCCAATGCTTTCTGGTAGTCTGGATATGTTTGAATGTTTTACGGACAAGTACCTCAAGTGTTTAAGTCCAAAGAAAGATTCATCCAATGTATCAAATTTTGCAGATTGTATATGCAGGATCCGTAGACATGAAAAGGAAAACAATGAATCACTAGGCTTGAATTTTATATGCCCAACTGATATAAGGGTTCTCACTGATATTTGTGCTTGTAGAGAACTCCAATGTAATTCATCTGACTCTGATCCTGCGCTTTCTAGTGATACCCAAAAAAACTTTTGAGAATTAAGTTTACCAAAAATACCACTTTGAATTCCATGAGCTACTAGTGCTTCATTTCTACCCACATATTGGGCAAATGAGCGAACAACATCATGCATGTTGCAAACCTGTTGATCAATGTACTTTTTATCCGGCTCTATAAGATTCCTCAGTATTAGCTCTTCGTAGTATTGCCTTCCTACTTCTTCTAAGTCACGGGCATTCCCATGAACAAATCCCTCACTAATCCACATGCCAACAATTTCATCAAGATAGAACCATGTGCTCTTGGGGAGGAGGGAGTAGTGCAGAAAGCAAGACTTTAAACTAGGAGGCAAATCATGGTAGCTGAGGTATACTGCATAGTTTAGCTCTTCAGGCATTTGAGATACTGACCATACAGAATCATTTAAAACATTATCCCAGTCGCCTCGTCTAGTCCTTTTCTGGCGCAGGAGGCCTCCCATTACTTTGACAGCAAGTGGTAAACCATCACACTTGTGTATAATTCCCATCCCGATATCCTTTACAATATCAATTTGATGCTCATTGTTTTCATTTCCAACTACCTGCAATCAATTGAAGCGAGGATCAGTGTGATTAAGAAAGAAAGACCCCTGCTTTCTAAGTGTCCAGTATAGCAGGGTCTGACCATCATATTTTTGTATAGAGTAAAATGCACCGCCGGTCCTTAAACTTGGTAAAGAGTGTCATCCCGGTCCCCGAACTCCTAAAATGCATATCTAAATCCCTAAACTTGCTAATGGGTTCACGTGAGATCCAAATCTTCATAACCTGCTTTAAACCACCTACGTGGACAGCTGACTGGGCGTTGACGTGGCCCTGACATGTGGGCTCCACATGTCAGCCTGTATCCCCCCTTCTCTCCCACCGGTCTTCATCTTCTTCCTCCCCTTTCCAGCCGGCTACTGAATCGACGTCACCACGCCGCAGCCGGCGAAGGCGACGACCGCCGGCGCGGACGACGGCAAGACCAGCCTCCTCGATCCACCATGCCTTCTTCTCCTGCCCAACCAGTTCCCTTTCTCTTCTCACCCTCCCTTTCTTCTTCCTCCAGTTGCAACAGCAGAACACAAACTCCTTGGGGCTGCTGGCCAAAATTCGTTGAGCCCCCATCACCAATTCCAAATCAACTACAAGGAAACCTTTTTCAACTTCCCAGCCTCCTCCTCGGCCTCTCTAACACTATCGGAAAATTGATGTTTGCCTTGAGTAGGAATGTTTGCCGTGAGCCAAAAATCGGGCTCACGGCAAACACATCTTTGCCGTGAGCCTTAAGCCGGTAGCTCACGGCAAACAAAAACTCACAGCAAAATTCCTCTTTGCCGTAAGCTTAGAAAGGGAAGCTCACGGCAAATAAAAACCCACGGCAAAAGAGTTCCCTTTGCCGTGGGCTTAAAAAGAGAAGCTCATGACAAATACAAACTCACGGCAAAAGCAATCTTTGCCGTGAGCTAAAACAACAAGGCTCTCAGCAAAAAATTTTTAAATTATTTAAAATGTCGCCTCCCGTAACGGCACTAACGGCCGTTAGTGCTATAGTTTGCCGTGAGGTTTGTAAAGCTCACGGCAAAGGCACTGTTTGCCGTGAGCAAAGGGAAAGCTCACGGCAAAGGCATTGTTTGCCGTGGGCTTTCTAGATGCTCACGGCAACATATATTTGCCGTGAGCTTTCTAGATGCTCACGGCAAAGAGCCTGTTTGCCGTGAGCATCTAGAAAGCTCACGGCAAATATATGTTTCATAATTATTTAAAAATATCAAAACAAAGTCTAATAATAATAAAATTTGTGGATGTCTACTGGTATCAGACACATTGGTTGTGGAGAAGGTTTAACACGGTTTCGCATAAGTTTGTTTCGTACGATGCACAAAATTGAAAATGTCCGTAGAAGTTTCATAAACATGAGAAATGATTTTTAGTTTTTGAAGTCAAAGTGAAGCTTAAGTTTGAGTTTGAGTTTAAAAACATTGTGTATATGATATAGACACTATAATGTGGTCTTTCTTAAAGGTTAGTAATTTTTTAGATATATTTGATATTTATTTGTATTCAAAATATGCACGAAATAATGAAAAATTGTTAAAACGTGAACAAAATAATGAAATAATAAGCAAAAAAATATGAATAAAGTTGTTTAAATGAAGGTCCACGAAATAGTTTGATCATTGTGGTGACTTTCTAAGAAAGAAAGAATATGAAAACATGTGAAACAAAAATAAAAAGTGGGTGGTTTTTATGTTTGCCATGTTTGCCGTGAGCATCTACTTAGGCTCACGGCAAAGGTGATGTTTGCCGTGAGTCTCCCATAGCTCACGGCAAACATCGTTTTTCAGGGTAGAAAAAAATAGCAGACAATAAGATTTAGGGGAGAAAAAATAGAATAAAATATAATTTAGTGGGCCAAAAGAAAAAAAATGACACGTGGGGGGCTTTGCTGTGAGCCGCCAGATATGGCTCACGGCAAACCGGCCGCTTTGCCGTGAGCCAGATCTAGCGGCTCACGGCAAACCAGACGCTTTGACGTGTTGACGTGAGCCAGATCTGGCGGCTCACGGCAAAGCCGCCAGATACCCTTTCCTCCAATGGGAGCACAAGAAATTTAGGGAAGAAAAAAAATAGAATAAAATAAAATTTAGTGGGAGAAGAGAAAAAAAAATGACACGTGGGGTCTTTGCCGTGAGCCGCACGATCTGGCCCATGGCAAAGGCCTCTTTGCCGTGAGCCGTTGGATCTGGCTCACGGCAAAGCAGCCGGTTTGCCGTGAGCCAGATCTGCGGCTCACGGCAAGGCCGCCAGTCTTATCCTTTTATCCTCCTTTACACTTCACAAAATACACTTCACATACTTCACACACACGGCCTCCTGCCGCCTGCTGCCTGCCTCCAGCCACCGCCGCCAGCCGCCGCCGCCTCCCCGTCGCCAGCCGCCATGCCAGCCGGTTGCCGCCTGCCACCTGCCGCGCCAGCCATCGCCGGCCGCCTCCCCCGCCTGCCGTGCCAGCCGTGCCGCCAGCGCTAGGCCGGCCAGGCCGCGCCAGCTGCCCGCGGCGCCCGGCCAGGCCGCCAGCGCGCCTGCCTGCGAACCTACGTCATGTCTCAAATGACAACGAGAAGGTGTGAGATTAATTTTTATATGATCGGAGATTATTTTAATTGAGCTTTATTTGAGAAATTTACTTCTCGTTAGTCGATCAAGCCCAATCTATGGTGCATTACTTATAACCCCTTCACGGGCATACTAAGGTTTCTCAGCTGTATGGCATTGCACGCCTTATGTCCCTAAAGTCCCAATACAATCTTGGGCGGGATGCCTTCGATAATATGTTGAAAGTTGTTGGCAGTCTGCTTCCAGAGCCACACAATCTGCCTCTGAACATGTACGAGGCAAAAAACTCCTTAATGCACTGAAGATGCCCTATGAGCAGATACACGCTTGTCCAAATGGATGCATCTTATTTAGGAAAGAACAAGAGAAAGCGAATTACTGCCCAAAGTGTAAATCCTCTCGGTACGTGGAGCAAGACTGTGGTGATGGTCAGAAGAAGCAGAGCAAGCTCCCCATGAAAATCCTACGGTATATGCCGTTCATACCGAGGATCCAACGGCTTTACATGACCGAGGAAACCGCGAAACAGATGACATGGCACAAAGATGGACGTCGATACAATCCCAACAAGAAGGTACATCTATCCGACGGTGAATCATGGCAATGATTTAATCAAATTTATCCGTTGAAAGATAATGAAGCCCGTAATGTTCGTGTTGCTCTGGCTACATATGGGTTCCAACCTTATGGGATGGGGGCTGCCTCATACACTTGCTGGCCTATGTTCGTTATCCGTCTCAATCTCCCCCCCCCCCGGCGTCTTATTTACTCGGCAGAACATATTCCTGTCGTTGATAATTCCCGACCACCCGGGGACTAATATGAATGTGTATATGGAGCCTCTGATTGATGAATTGGACCGTGCTTGGGAGGAAGGGGTACTGACATACGACCGAGCTACAAAGAGAAACTTTATAATGCATGTTTGGTACCACTACTCCGTGCATGACTTCCTAGCATATGGGATATTCTGCGGCTGGTGTGTGCATGGCAGGATGCCATGCCGAATATGCAAGTCAGCTTGAAGTTCATTTGGTTGAAGAAGGGTAGTAAGTATTCCGCGTTCGACAAACATCGGGAATTTTTCCCTCTGAATCATCCATTTAGGCGAGACATGAAGAACTTCACGAAAGGTCTTGTAGTTACAGACCCTCAACCACACATTATGACCGGTGCTGAGGTTTGTGCTCAGGTATCTGGTCTACAGGCCAACCAACAAGGTGGTTTTGCAGGATATGGTCAGGATCATAACTGGACTCATAGTTCAGGATTGTGGAGGCTCCCCTATATGACAGACATTCTTCTTCCACATAACATTGATTTGATGCACACTGAGAAGAATAATGCCAAGGCTTTATTCGGAACCATCATGGACATTTCTGATAAGACAAAAGACAATGTTAAAGCTAGAGTAGATCAAACAACGTTGTGCGATAGGCCAAAGATGAACATGGTGCCTCCCACTAGTGGCAAGACCTGGAAGAAGCCTAAGGCCGATTATGTTCTGACGAGGGCACAAAGGAGAGAAGTACTAGAATGGTTCCAAACATTAATGTTTACTGATGGATATGCGGCCAATTGGAGGAGAGGAGTTAACTTTGCCACCATGCGAGTCAATGGGCTCAAGAGTCATGACTACCACATTTGGGTTGAGCGGCTTCTTCCGGTGATGGTCCGAGGCTATGTCCCCGACCGGGTCTGGCTAGTGTTGGCAGAGTTAAGCTATTTCTTCCGCCTGCTTTGTGCAAAGGAGATATCTCGAACCGTGATACAAGAGATGGAAAAATTGGCGCCGGTGTTGCTCTGTAAACTGGAGAAGATCTTTCCACCCGGTTTCATTAACCCGATGCAGCATATGATTTTGCATGTCCCGTATGAGGCCAGAATGGGTGGGCTTGCCCAAAACCATTGGTGCTATACAGTCGAGAGATGTCAAAAGACTCTTCGAAGTAAATGTAGAAATAAATGTAAAATTGAAGCATCCATTGCGGAAGCATTCATTCTGGAGGAGGTGTCAAACTTCACAACAAAATTCTATTCAGACAATCTCCCTAGCGTGCATAATCCTCTTCCTCGTTACAATGCTGGGCCCAATGAATCAAATCTTAGCATTTTTCAAGGGCAATTGGGCAGTGCAAGTGGCGCGACCAATAAGGCTTTGAACATGTCAGAGTGGTGCAAGATCATGCTATATATCTTGACCAACCTCGATGAAGTGAAGCCGTACATGTTGTAAGTTCTCAACCTAACTTGTTTTCGAGTAGTAACTATTCTGCATCCAACCGTTTGTGTCTTGTTGGTACAGAGAATTTCATCGTCAATATTGGCATCGTTCCAGGGAAGCAATGCCTCAGGAATCTGATAGACTTCTTAGGGAAGGTGGGGGATCAGGAATGCCTGATTTCATTTCTTGGTTCAAATAGAAGGGTGTATCCGATTCTACCATGAGTGCCGAATTGAGACAGGTTGCCAATGGCTTTGGCAATAAGGTCAGGTCGCTTACTGGTTATGATGTCAATGGATATCGCTTTCACACAACAACATGTGTAGTCGGCCCAATCGAAGAACCACAAATAGTGGAGTTTTTACGATGGGCTCTAATGGGGTCGAGTATTATGGAAGAATCGAGGAAATATATGAATTGAGGTTTCGTGGTCATCGAGAATTTAATCCTGTCACATTCAAATGTCATTGGTTTGATCCCCAACAAGTGAGACGAACCCCAAACCTTGGGCTAGTCGAAGTCCCACAATCATCCGTGTATCGAGGAGACGATGTCTATATTGTCGCTCAATAGGCCACACAAGTTTATTTTCTCCAATACCTTTATAAGATCGACGTGCGTCTTCAGGGGTGGGATATTGTGTATAAGGTATCGCCACATGGTAAATTACCTGTCCCAAACAATGATGATTATAATATAGATCCAAACACATATGAGGGAGAATTCTTTCAAGAAGATGGACTTGAAGGGAGTTTTGTCATAGATTTAGCAGAAACGATTGGAATGGAAGTAGACAATGAAGATTTAGGTGACGAAGACGATGAAGATGAGGTTGAAAATGTGATGGACTTACAATTACTTGAGCGACTGCAATTAAACGATAATAGTGATAACATTCCTCCTTCGGAGCATGACCATGATGATATCGACGCACGTGATAGTGATGATGAGTATTACCAACAAGCTAATATTGATGATGATGATTATTATTTCTAAAAGATTGTATGTGCCTTAATTTTTTAGTTTATTTGTATTGCTATGTTAATTTAATTTATATTCTTCTTATTTTTCTAATTTCTATAGCATATCTTGTTTATTTGTGCTAATTTGCCTATTCTTTTTATTGACAGGTGATTGAACAGATATGGCGGGCGGGAAGGCGAGGAATGTGAACTCCGTGTACCAAATATCGAATCAACTACTTGAGCAGGGGCAGGTGTCAGGCGAGGGGCAGAGGAGGGGTAGGGGTCGCCCGAAAGGCAGTGGTGAGGGGTCCGGGAGTGGTCAGGGGGCTGGTACAGGACGCAGGCGTCGAGGGTGGAGGTCACCGCCACCTCCACTTGAGGAGGAGGAGTCGTCTTCTGAAGACGATGACTTTGTACCACCTGCACAGCACCCGGAGTCAGAGTACGAGTCGGTGGAGGCGGAAGATTGGGAGGATGGAGAGGAGGAGGAAGGAGAGGATGGAGAGGAGGAGGATGGGAAGGAGGGGGAGGAGGAGGATGGGGGGGTGGATGAGGAGGATGAGGAGGGTGAGGGGCACCAGGGGTACGAGGTGGCCGTTGGGATCCACCGAGAGTTTGGTTGCGAGGTCCGTCGACCCTTCCAAAACGACCAGCTCCTCACAAACGCCCAGTGATTAGGCCCTATGGGCAGAAGTAAGCACTTTTGACTCGATTAATATTCTTCATATGATATACTGCAAATCTCAAAAACATTAATCACATTTCAGGAGTTGGGAGATTGTGGGTGTAGGTGATCATACACGCCTTGTCAATGGCATACTAGGCCTTTTGTGTAGGGAACACTTCCCTGGCATGGTTTTGCATGGTGGTGTGTACGAGCCGGCATTGACTTTTGAACACTACTACTCAGCGATGGACCAGCGAGATCTTTTTGACAGGCTTTTTGATAACGTGGCAGAGCGGGTGAAGGGCGGGTTATGGGTAAGTTGACCTCACACTACATTACTCTATTCATTGCATTCAGAGCATATAAGCATTATATGTATATGCAGGATTTCTTCAGGTGCGAGGATGGATATGAGGCAGACGCGCAGGGTAATGCTCATAGAGCCTGCAAAAAGCTAGTGCATGACATGCATTATGAGGCGCGCATCCAGGCTATCATTAACTACCACGCAGAAGTGCTTCACACGAGGGTCACCAAGGAGGAGGCAAGAAAGATGACGCTGAACAGGGGGCAATACCTCCAGGTAACTAACAACCTTGAAGACTCTTCTTTCTTGAGAATAAACATGCTTCATTTCATATTCTACGTTCAATTCATGTCTTGTAGGCGCCTGTTAGTTGGTGTAATAATCACGCACAAGCCTGGGAAAGAATGGTGGATAGGTGGTGCTCTGCTGAATGGCTGGCGAAGCACAACCTTGCCCGGGAAAAGCGTTTGAAGATGTAAGGACCAGTGCACCATCAAGGCAACCGAAACCTCAAGGCATTTGCGAAAACCTGGGTAAGCAGATACCTTTCTTTGATGTGATGTTAGACATAGTGATAAATATCTAACAACCTTACACTCATTATCCGTAGTCTGATTCACATGGTGGCCAGCCTTGTGGCGAGGTGAAGGCGTACGCTTTAGCTCACATGGGCAAGGCGACGGCAGACACTGACTTCAGCATGGAGACACCGGCCTCAGCGTACACCAATTCGACAATCGCCCCACGGCTTAGTGCATACACACAGAGGGCAAGGGAGGTCCATGGGTCGGAGTACGATCCAAGCACCCAGAACTTTGATGGACGAATCGTCATGGAGGTAGGAGGAGGCAAAAAGCATGGGCGTTACTGGATGGGTGACGGCACGATCGACTCGACCTCGACGCCAAGACTCTCCGAGATTCGAGCAAGGGCGTCGAGCGGAAGCGATGCGATACGCCCAAGACAAACCGTTGACCAGATGCAGATAGCGACTCTATAGGTTATTTCTGTTTGCTTTGGGCTTTTTTAAATTCTGACACTATTAATTTGAATTCTAACATATATTACGTTGCAGGCCCAGCTACAAGAAGAGAGGAGCCAACAGGAGCAAATAGAGGCCTCCATGAGCCAGATGTACCTTTGGATGCAGAATGTGGGTGCTCAGATCTCTATACCTCCGCCACAGATTCAATTGTACCCAGCGCCTCGTGAACACACACCTGTGAGTAGACCTGGCATTTGTGGCCCGGCCCGGCCCGGCCCGAGCCCTGTGGGTTTTGGCCCGCCCACGCCTTCTAATGGGACGGGCGTGGGCAGCCAAAACCAATCCCGAAAAAGATTCAGGCCGGCCCGAGCCCGCCCAGATGCTTTATTTCATTTATTTTTCAACTAAAAAAGAACGGGAAGCCTGAGCCCGCCCATGGCCCGGCCCGAACCTGGCTCCAAAACTCGGCCCGAACTTGCCCATGGGATGGGTGTGGGCACAAATTTTCGGCCCGAAACAAATCGGGCTTTTTTGCGGCCTGGCCTGAATTAGGTCCGGCCCACAAAATGCTCAAGTCTACCTGTGAGTATATATGAATGCTTTAGTTTGTATGTTGGTAACTTAATTCTTTCCCCACATGTGCAATATATTATTCTTTGTGCAGGGTCTATCGGCGGCATCAAATGATCCTGCTGCTAATGTGTCGCCTGGTGCTATTGTGTCGCCTTGGGGGACTTGGGGATCTCAGCCGACGCCACGAGGCCCACCTGCTACTGTGTCACCCTGGGGGCATTGGGGCTCTCAGCCGTCTCCGCCGCCGGAGGCAAACCCACAGGATCAGGGTCTATCCACACCCTCCCCCTCCAACCCTTATGAACGAAGGCCGCACTACTAGGTAGTGAACTTGTTGTCGTTTGATTGAACTTGATAATGTCGTGGTTGAACTTGGTTTGGATGTCGTCGAACTCTATTGTTTGTCGTTGAATGTCGTGGTTGAACTTGGTTTGGATGTCGTCGAACTTCTAGTTTACCTTTCTCGTTGTATTAACTATGTGTGGTTGTGCAATATCTATATAAACTGGCTGTAATGCTCATTGTGATGACTATGTGGTTGTGCAATATATATGTAAACTGTCTGTGTGATATATTTTTTATTGGGGTATCATATACCAAAAAAACAGAAAAAAATAGGCCCAGGTGCCATTGTTTGCCGTGAGGAAATGACCCAAGCTTATGGCAAAAGGCTCCTTTGCCGTGAGCCACTGGCCCAGGCTCACGGCAAAGGGCCATTTCTGGGATTTTCTGGGCTCTTTGCCGTGAGCCTCGGCCCTGGCTCACGGCAAAGAGCCTGTTTGCCGTGAGCCTGTGCCCTAGCTCACGGCAAACAGGCAATCTTTGCCGTGAGCCAGGGCCATGGCTCACGGCAAACAGGCTTCCAGGCCGCCGCCTTGCTGTTCTGCCAGGTGGGCCCCACACGGATGTTTGCCGTGAGCCACGACACCTGGCTCACGGCAAAGAAGGCCTGTTTGCCGTGAGCCAGGGCTTTGGCTCACGGCAAACATGCCTCCTTTGCCGTGAGCCTGTCCCATGGCTCACGGCAAACAAGCCTTCTTTGCCGTGAGCCTGTACCTTGGCTTATGGCAAACATCCGTGCGAGCCCCACTAACGCCCGTTGACGGCCGTTCCTCACCGTCATCGTAAAATTTGTTTTGCCGAAGGGGTTTCTTGGCTCACGGCAAAAGTTTGCCGAGAGGGTGATATATGGCTCACGGCAAAGGTCCCTTTGCCGATAGGTTTTTTGTCATGAGGGATTTGCCGTGAGCCGGCTCACGGCAAAGGCTTTGCCGTGAGTTTTTGGCCCTTTGCCGTGAGCATTGGGGCTCACGGCAAACTAGCCGAATCCGGTAGTGTAACATGGGATTCGTAGCTTGCCAACTTCAGAATTGAGCTTTCTGTGTCGCCATGGCTGCCAGCCACCTGAGACCTGGATGCGGCGGCCGGCGGCCCCTGCAGGAGCCGAAGGAAGAGGTGGATTGTTGGAGCCGTACGGCCCAGCACGCAGCAGCACGTCGCCACTTTCACCATTGATCGAGCGTAGGTTCGCACGGCGAGCACCACGGAGGAGGACACGCTCGCCGGCTCCACGACAACTCGGTGCACAAGTCTGCATGCGCAAGGGCATGCATCTACTACACACGCATGGACATCCAACTCGTGTTGGATCTGCTCCAAGTCGCCGCCGAGGATTTCATCGATGTCCACTCGACGTGCGCTTGTGTTCAGCCGGAGCAGCACCGGCGGCAGGCTCGGAATCTCCACCGTGCCTCCCATCTCCTTCAGTAGTTGAGGTCGGCGGTGAGGTCCCCACGGAGCACCGGCAGGCGCAGCATGAGCGCGAGCGACGCGACCGGCAGCATGAGCGCGAGGAACGCAACCGGCGACCGGTGGGGAAGAGAAGGAGAGAGACGGGCCTGACATGTTTGGCCCACATGTCAGGGCCACGTCAATGCCCACTCAGCCATCCACGTAGGTGGTTAAAAGCGGGTTACGAAGATTGGGACCTCACGTGAACCAATTAGCAAGTTTAGGGACTTAGATATGCATTTTAGAAGTTTAGGGACCGGGATGACATCCTCTGCCAAGTTTAAGTGCCGGTGGTGCATTTTACTCTTTTGTATATACTCATAGAGATAATTGAATAAAGTACGGAATATTGTTCCAAAAAAATGTGAAGTATTCATTAATTTCACATCATCATCAACTTTTATTAGGGATCGGGATCGCCATTTTCTAAAGCTTCGACCGCAAATGATTTCAGCAACAGGTTTTGGACATTTCCTATATATGCCTTGATTAATTAATTCCTTGTTTTTTGCTCTTTACATTGACTCATTGTGAAAGCATGACCATGCTCAAATGGTTTAGTCCTTCACCAATTGCCTGTTCCTTTTTTACTATCAAACTAGCTGAGTATCTTTAACTTGATGACTTTGGATTATTTATCTTTTAAAATGCTTGTGAGGGTGGTTTTGTTCCAAATTACAGTTTGCTCTCTGGATGTTTCATGGGTTCCTTTTTCTAGCAATAGAAGGAAGAAAAAAAAACAGATAGTGGCAACAGAATAGCTCACCCGGATGCCAAGGGTCAGGGAATTTAGACTTGTCAATGAAGAACTAGCAGGACACGACAATTAGGATTTAAGAAAGATACGGACCTGGTTTTTGAGCAAGGACCAGGCAACATCAGGCTCTAACTTTTTGACTTGGTGGTATGGTTCCTCTGCCTTCATCCTTCGGGCGACCCTGATATCCCCCGTGGTGACAAGAACACGGCTACCATGAGCAGACCCATTCACCAAGGGAGTTTTGAGTACACCCTCCCATGCTTCATGGTTCCAAACATCATCCATCACTAACAAGGTCTTACGCCCATTCAAGGCTGCCATAAGGGTTCGCTCAAGGGCACCCTTTGTATTACTAGCTGCTCGGTGGTCACCACCGGCTTCAGTGATGGCTCTTTGCAACAGCTCAATCGTACCAAATTCATGGTTAACACTTAAACCATATTTTCTTTGAGAACTCTTGCCGTATCATGTTGTTGTTGAAGATCTTTTGGGCAAGAGTAGTTTTACCAATCCCACCAACTCCCACAATAGCAAAAATCAAAATTTTGTTGTCTCCATGGCTTGTTTCTGTCCCATGTGTCAGCAACCGCACTAAATTTCTTGTATCCACCTCAATATTTTCACCAACTACGCCTGATCCATCTAGCTCCCCTGATGTCTCCCGTTTAGAAGGATGGAACAATGCCACCGTTTGGTTGGCGTCCTCATATGAACCGAGGTTGATGAAGTTAAAGGTAGTGCCACGATCCTTAATGTCATCTAGCCTCTTGTTAAGTTTCTTTATTCGGCTGCTGATATGATGGGCATGGAGGGGATTCCGCATGCAAAAGAGCACGGGGTTGAAGCACCCTGCATCCATACCTGACTGCCTCGCCATGGACTTGAGGTGACATAGGTCGAGGATGTCGGTGGCATCATACATGGCGCCCTTAAGCTCTCTCACCCATGCTTGCACACTCTGGTCAGTGATGTTCCGCCTATCAGCATCCGCGAGATAATTCTTTAGGTCCCCAAGCTTGGTGTACATCTTATCAATCTCGCCAGACACGCCCAGCAGCTTGTGCAACTCTTTTTTGGCCATCTCTGTCAACATGTTCTGGACATAGGATGCCAAGACATCCAGGACCACCGCCATGAATGTCAGCTTCAATTTCTGCTGTAACAAAAAAAAAGTAAAGTAAATATCATATTCGAAATGCCATTTTCTTACGCCGAATTAAGATCTTCTGCACCCTGTACCATGCAGGCAGCCATCTAGTGATTGATTATTTTCGTCAAAAAAAATTCAATATTGCTCTCGCATAGTTTCAGTCTTGTACATATATAGAGAAGGAGGATCAAAATCCAAAGATGGCTGCCATGCCATGCCTGTATGCTCTCTTCACATTTGAACTGATTATTCGACGCTAAAGATCGAAATATATTTACTAAGGAAAGAACAACGCAATTACTGTCATGCTGCAAGAAACTTCTACCAATTATCTATCTGCATAATCATAATTGGCAACCGTAGCGCATCTGTATCCCCAATTCCCCATGGAAGAAGGGAACAGATGTTAGTTAGAAACGAAAAAAAATTGAAAGGAGAGATATATAGGAAAGATGGAGACGATGGAGAGAGTAAGAAGGGCGCGCGACATGCACCTGATCTTGGGTCCTGAGGCTCGTTGCTAGCTGTTGGACGACGCCTGGACTGAGGGTGAGGAGCTGCAGGGGCTCTTGCTATCCCTCTTCTGAAGTCAATGTGACTGCCGAGTAGTGCCAATTGAAAATACAGTGAAAGCGTGTTTGGTGGGGAATTAATTAAGAATTAACACGCGGAATCGTAGTTAGTGAGAAGTAACCTCGTACGTTGATTTTTCTCATTTGATGACGCGGCCAGGCAAAAGGGCTTGCCTATGTGACGAACTGTACCTGCTAGGTCCATGGGTTTTGTACTGTAGCTATGTAAGCATTATGCTGCATTGCAGATCTTAGATGAATTTCCATATGGCTTATCGAGGAAAAAATGCTTGATTTTCTCAACTATGCTTTAATTAGCACTCCCGTTGGTGGTGCTTTAGAGTTTGCATTTCATATTGGGCCAACAAAAAACACGGGTTGGTTCTTACCAAGAAGAAACAAAAACACTAACTAGGCCTTCTCAGAGTGATGGGCTCTCTTGACTATACATCCATACCTGGGCCGTGATACAAATCAATTGGGCTAACCCAGTATTTTATCGAAATTCCTATCCATCTTCCGGTAGATTTTAGACTCCACATCTTCCATTGTTTTAGATTCGTGCAAACAACCATAACAATTGGATCCCATGAACCCCAGTACGCTCCTCTCTCTGTCTCTCTCTCTCTACTTCCCCCTTCTCTCCCTGTCGCCTCCACCACCGGCCACTGAGGTTGTTGCCTCCCGCTACTGTGTCATTGTGCCCACGCCGTTGTGCCTCCGCGCCACACTGCGCACAGCACTTGCACCGCCGTCGTGCCACCTATGCCGTGCGCATGGCCTCTGCGCCAATGCTTCACCTGCTCAGTCGCCTGCAGCACTGTCCGCCGCGGCCGTCCCACCTCCTGCACCATGCACGGTCTGCGCAGTCAGCCACCTCCTGTGGCCTCCTACCTCACCGTCGTGGTTGTCGAACCACCTACGCCGCGTGCAGAGCTCCCACGCCATTGCGGTGGCCCCGTCACCACCGTGGCAGCTTGTTGAGCATCTGGATTATTTTTAACATTTCATTGTTTTAACTTAAATATGTCAACTCTTCAGTTTCAATATCTTAAGAGTGAACTATTGAATATGATTGATGAAAATGTTGAGCGTGTTTGATAAAACTATTGAACTAGTTGAAGGGAAATGTTGAATATGTTTCCACGCTAATTGGGCCATAATGGGCTTTAAAGATGAATTGCTTTTCCATCTTTCACAAGATAGATAGGAAGCCCCGCATTTTATTGCCGTTTGTTCATCTTGTCAAGGTCATGTGATTGATAGACAAGCTAACACGTTAAAGTCGCAAAGCAGAGAATATAAGAGCAACCCCAGCAGATACCGTAAAACAGCCCAGTGCTTTAAAATCTGACAATATAAACAACGAGAATGCTTTAAATCGTCGCTGTGCTTTAAAAAATTTTATAGATACTTTATATTCCTTCCCTCCTGCTTTATATATAAAGCACCAGAGCCCATGCTCTATCTTGTGCCGTATCCTAGAGTTGGCCTTGGTGGGAGCCTTTTGCCATGGCGGCTCCTCGACAGAGCTCGCTTTCCGCCTGCTGAAGGTGACCGTCCACCTACTGGAGCTTGCTATCTGCCAGCTAGAGCTTGCCATCACGTCATCATCATCCGCTCGTCGAAGCTCGCCACTTCCTCCTCTGCGTCCGCCTGCTAGAGCTCGCCACCACCTCATCGTTGTCCGCCTGGTGGAACTCGCGACCACCTCCTCCTCGTCCTTTCTTCGGAGCTTGCCTCTGCTACCACCGTTGCCTCCTCGCTGTCGGGTCGTGGGGGTCGCCACCACCTCTTCTTGTCCGCCTATCGGAGCTCGCCACCACCGTGGCATGCCCCGCCACTGGAGCTTGACGCTGCTAGAGCCCACTGACCTGACCTCCACATTGCCTAGGTGTGCACGGGTGTTTCTGCCTATCATGAGCTCCTCGCCTTCGTCGAGGACGGCACGCCTTAGCATCGTCCAATGTGAATCTCACAAGCTCCTCGCCTCCGTCCACCTGCTGCGAGCTCACTCACGTCACCAATGCAAATCTCACAAATGGAGAGTGCACAGATGGCATGAAAGTAGAACGATGTTGATGAGGTTAACGTGCTCAATGAAATGCGTCAAAGCAAATGAGAAATATATAACATCGATTTTCCTGTAGCTGCTGCAGTACAAACCTTTGAATCCTTTAAAGTTGGACTTATAGAATCTCTAAAACTGGATATACAACACCAGTTTTAGAGCACCTGCTGGAGTTGTGCTAAGGGGCTTGTACACCGGAAGAGACAATAAGATACAGGTTCAATGCCTATAGAGGTAGGTTCAGCACTATGCCAATGCCAACCTATAATTAGTCCTTAGAGCTGCTTCTTGTAGCCTTCCACCAAACATGAGATGACATCGTACTTGATTTATTAACCCTTGTTTGGTTCCAATTTTGGGCCAGGTAGCGCATCCACGCGTTTGATTTTGTTCGCCTATGGTCTAGACAACATAGCCTAGATCAGGAGTAGCTGTAAAGACTAAGATCCTCTTTGGTAGAGCTCCCATCTCTCTGAAAAGCTCTACCAAAGGGGGAAAAATCTCCTCAAGGAAACTTCTGAGCCCACCACTTGAATAAACACGTAGGACGCACTAATCAACAACGTCAATGTCAATGTATCAATCTCAGTGATCGTAAAAGGGTTCCAAAGGAAATTACAATATCTAAAAATATACAAATTCATAAAAACATTTTAGAATTTAGTTATTATTGCTAGTAAGTTTATCACAATAATTTTTCCTAGCCATAAGAATGAAGGTGCTGACAGCTACTCTATCCACAATATCTTTGTAAAACAAGAATTTACTAAAGTGAGTGCAACCAATAGTTCTTGGGCGACAAATAAATCTCTTTCCATTAAATAAAAGGAAATAAATGCAAATATTGAACCAGGTTATTCTTGTGTCTTTCTTTTCGACGCCATGGATTTCTTTTTCTTACTTTGTACTCACTGAAGTTTTACCTAACGTAAACAATAGGGGTTTCTTTTCGACGCTCTGGACAACAGTTGCCAGGATCTCCTTCCTCCGTATATCGATCTGGATCATCCATGCCTTCTTCTTCTTGTAGCTGACGACCCTAAACCAGACAACGTCAGGATTGTCCAAGCTCACGATAGGGCTCTGCAGATGCAGGCGCGGGATGCCCTCGTAGCATGGGAGCGCCCAGAGCTCCTCACAGTCCATCACAGAATCCTTCACCCATGCAACCGGCTCGTCCATCGTCAGGGTCAGTGTCCATGTGGTCACCGTGAAGGCATGGCGAGACCGTGGACATGAGCACATACCAAAGCCGCCGCAGCAGCACCGGGGTTCGATGGCGACGAACCTCAGCGCTATCGCCGGCGATGGCCATGGTTTGGGAATCAGTCAGTGGAGGCAGATCATCTGTGTAGTAGTCTGGATCCCATGGCAACCATGGCAGAGGTACCTGCCGGAGCTTGGGGAAATCCTCATCAGCCATGTCGCACAGGATGACACTATGTAAGAAGTGGTAAAAAAGGACACTTTGAAAGGAGACGCGGTTTTAAGACGCGTCTCCAATGACTCAAAGGAGACGCGTGTTAATAGCCCGCGTCTCCTATGATCATGAGAAATTTGAGGTGAGGCTCTCACACCCTACACATTCTTTTCCCTGTGTTTTTTGTGATTTTGCATTGGCATGCCATGTTCGTGAAGCTGCATCTTCTCTGAAACTTTACGTAGTCAGACTAATGTAGTTTAATATTTCAGTAGCATTGGATTCATTCCTTTCTGCCATATTACATTGGTCTATCTTACAGCTTGCAATTTTGCCATATTAGTGCCGATGCAATATTCCTGCAATGCTTGTTCATATCCTATATACAACTCGACTCTGCTAGTTAGATTTCTCTTTCACAACAAAAATTTTATATCCAGCACTGATTTCCAACATGTTCTGGTATTATTCTGCATAGAAAGAGGAATTTATGCATATGTTATTTCTCAAGCATGTGTTATTGCTGCGGGGGTATAGTGCAAATCAGAGGCAGGGGACATGACTAGGGACTTTTTTGGCCCCACAATCATGATTAGTGAACTACGATTCATGCTCTTCTGTGAGCAGTGTGCTCAGTGTTGCTGCTGTAGTTACTTGTGAGCAGGTCGTTCAGAGTCCCTCTGGCTCAAGGCTAAAAGGTTTGGGCTGCATCTATTTGTCCTGTATGGGATACAAGGTTAATGCTGCTGCATGAAAGCACTATTGCAGACATCGAAGCAGACATTGTAGAATGACATTAGACTTAGATTTGTACTAATTTAGATCAATTGGCTTAGGAGTTGCTGAAAGTAAGGTAGGAGATTGGAGGAGGCACTTTGATGTATGTATGAGTGATGAGGTGATGTATGTATGAGAACTGATACATGAACATATGTATATATGTGTGATTAAAGGAGGCATTGTGATGTATATATGGCCTATTTTGTCAATTTTGTCACCATTTTTCTTTTTTTTTTGTTTTTTAAATTCATCAAAGGAGACACTTGTTGGCAAACCGCGTCTCCTATGTGAAGTCATAGGAGACCCTGGTTGGCAATCCACGTCTCCTATGTGATGGTCATTGGAGACGAGGGTTGGTTAAAATGCGTCTCCAATGACCCCTCTCATAGGAGACGCTGAAAATCCGCGTCTCCAATGAATTGTCATCGGAGACGCAAATTTGGAGACGCGAAAAACTAGCGTCTCCTATGTGAGTTAACCCGCGTCTCCAAAGAGCCTTCCTGGCATAGTGTGAAGCTAGAGTATCCTACCCAGCACAGGAACCGGTCGCCGACGGGGAGCGCCATGTCCGGCCCCGACAAGGGTCCCATCAGCTTGTCTCCTTCTTCGTGAGCGATGGGCACTAAGCGCTTGTGCACCCACTGGCTGCTCCCTGGACGGAGCACACAGAGGTTGGCCATGCCGTGTCCACCGTTGTGTTCGGCCAACACCTTGATCTGAGCCACGGCGAACTCGCCATCACCGCCGCCTCGCCGCAGAATGCCGGTGTCCGAGCTGAGCACTGGGCGGAAGTTGTGGTCCCCCTCAGACCTCTGGACAACCTTGAGAGGGTATGGCAGGAGGGACAGCGACGGCCGCCGGGCTGCGCTGCCGCCACCTGATGATGACGTGTACACAAAGTGGTCGTACTTGTACTCCGTCCTCCTGTGGCACGCCATCCGTAGGAGGACGGTGTCACCGTGTGCCGTGATGACGACGAGGTCGGAGAACTTGTCTTCTGGTGTGGTCTCCGTGCAGGTGTAGCGGAGGAGCGATATCGCCGGCGGCGCCACGAGGTCGAAGGAGACGCGCAGGCGATAGCCGATGGAGGTGTGGGTCTCCGCCGTCGTTCTGGAGCTGGTGGTGGTCATGGAGGAGGAGTCGTTGGAGGGGCATGTGCTGGTGGTCAGCAAGACCCAGCTGCTGCCTGGGTCTTTGCTGGTGGATGACGGAGAATTCGAGAGTCCCCTTGGATGGCCACAGCGTTCAGGGATGAGATGGGTGGATCGCCGGCATTCGAAGAGGCGGAGCCCGTCGATGAACCGGTGATGTAGCTTCATGGTGGTATGTTGTGGTGATGGTGGTGGTACTCTGGTCTGGTCGATCGCTAGTGGCGGCTGTGCGTTCCTGCTCTGTGATGAGCCCTAGGGAAAGATTGAACATTGATGACGAATTGATCAGGGCGTGATTCTGATTAATTCAATGGAATTAAACGGTTGGGCCGTTTATCTTTCATGTTTACTGGGCTGGCCAAGGCAGCACGGTTTTGTTCCAGCCCAATTAAGTCTACATTATGATTGATCCCATGTTACTAATGACCAGGACATTGTTTCTCATCACAAGAAAATAAAAATAAACTAATGACCAGAACATCCGCTTCGGCTTGGCCCAGTTTTCTTCTAGCCCAAACTGCCTGGAACAAATCTTACTCATCATCGTTAACCTTACGGCAACCAAAAAACAGCCGCCACGCAGCCGCCATTATTGGCGACCATCACCTAACCTCCCCCGCACGCAAAGATGCTGAGGCACCTTGGTCTAGGTTACTTCAACGGGCGCATGCTCTCCAGATGCCTACCCTCCATTATTCCCCTACGGTGGATCCACCACCACGTCCCAAGCAGCGGCGTCCGGAGCCATCTGATTTGCCGCCGGCCACCGTCGAAGACCCAGCAGGCTGGGTGATTCTGAACAAGCGTGGCATCCGCACCGACGACTCATTTCTCGCTGACGCCGGCACTGTCGCATGCTACCCCGCCTTCACAAGACGACACCTGCGCGTCTCCCTCCGACACGCGCCGCCGCCAGTGAGCACCTTCATCTACTACGATTTCCCAGATAGGGAGCTAGGTGAAGACTACAATTCTTCCGATTCCTCGACTTGTGAGGACGACAAAAAAATCATCGACGAGTCCGAGGAAAATGGTGACGTGGACGAGTCCGAGGAGGAGGAAGAAGAAGACGTTGACGAGTGGGGCATCAGGGTCATCGCGGCCCATGGTGACTCAGTTCTGGTGAAGCTGAGCCACCTACGCTGCCCATATGATTACGAAAGCATCCACTTGTTGTACAGGGCAGGTGTCGCTGGGCCGCCATCGCTGGCTCTGCTTCCAGAACGAGACTTCCTCACAAAGTCCGAGCAACTCCATAGACATGAACAGCGTTCCCTCCACAAAGTAGGGACACAGGCCTTCTCCGACGAGGTGACGCCAATGACGTCCTAGTGGTACAACTCGACTGTTTCTACGATCGCAGTTTGAAACAGAAGATGGCCGAGTTCTGTCTGTTCCGCCATGGCGGTACCCAATGGGAGCTCAAGGAACCGGTGCCCATCATCCAGGACGATGGTAGTAGCACTGAGAGGCTCCGGACACGGGGTGGAAGAGACACAATAATCACCCTCGGGGACCGGTTCCTATGTTGGGTCAGATACGAAACCGGCTTCCTCCTGTGCGACATGGCCGATGAGGAGAGCCCCAAGGTACGATATGTACCTCTGCCCCCTGGCGTGTGCTGGGCTCCCAAGGGATATGACGATGGTGAGCCTAAGCATTCCAAGAACATGGGCGCTGCCGGTGCTAGTACAGTGAGATTTGTGAGTATCGATCCACATTGCTGTTGTGGTGGTCCTGGCAGGAGCACATGCGTGCGCTCTCGCTATGCCTTCACCATCAAGACATGGGCTATGAATCTCACCATGGATGACCCATTGATGTGGGTGAAAGACGGCGAGATCGACGGCGAGGAGATCTGGGGACAACCAGGATATGAAGGTCTCCCGCAAGCAAATCTAGAGTGCCCCATCGTGTCCTTGGACGATCCCAACATCGTCTGCTTTTTGGTCAACAATTGTCCCTTTGTAAACAGCTATGAGGACAGGAAGGTATGGACGATCAAGCTCAACATCAAGACCAAGGCACTCCTGTCTGCCGTCCAGTACACCAAGATGTATGGGGAGCGTACCATCATTTACCGATGGAACTTCAGTGCTAGCAGCCTATGGCAGGCGAACACCTGGTAAAAATTCGCTGTCATTCCAAAGAATCTAAAGAAAGGAATTCTGGTTAGTAACTATTAAATACTTTCAACTGTTGCATTGTTTCTTTCATTTCCATAGTTCGCTTTTATCTTAAAAATCAAACAAATAATCAGAGCCTATGTTATCTAGCAAAGATTCATAAGAAAAAAGCATTATGGTTCTGTAGGCCTATGTTATCTTGCAAATAATGTCAAACTCAGTGCACGCACAAAAAGGATGGTCTAGTATTTCAATATTTTGTTGTATGATACAAAGGGTTGATATTGACAATTCTGCAAGATGAAATTCACACTTCAATCGTATGTAATAATAGTTCATATATTGCAGCATAAATTTTGAATAGAGAAACGGCCGGAAGACAAATCTCAGTATGGGACACATAAACAAATTTAGAAGACAACAGACCTTTCAAGCAAGAGAATCTACTCTGGATCTTTGGAACAGTTGTGCAAAATAGGTTCCCTTTATTTGTTATCTAATCGAATGTGAAAGACAACTATTGTAAACCATCCGTGTTAACAAACATAGTAATTCTTCAGTAAGCCATAAAAAATATAGTAGCAAAGAGGTACTTGGGAATAATTAACTATGGGTCCAATTAGACCTCCGATTTTGTTATCAAAGAGCAAAACTGCAAATTCAGGCCTGATTAACAAATAAGCAGCTGCTAATTATATTGTACGAATCCAGACCATATCCTTTCAAGTATTTTGCCATATACTTGGATAATACTTCTTCAAGTACTTACCATTGAGTGCTCTTGGTAACTGAAATCCATGCAAAGTTTCTACCACATAGGAATTCCCAGAACAAACCTTCACAATATGATATGGTCCTTCCCAACTCGGTGACCATTTGCCAAATTTGTTGCTCTTTGTTCATATAGGTAAAATAGTCTTCCAAACCAAATCATCAACTTGAAAGGATTTAATTTTTACCTTCTTGTTGTATGCTCGAGCTACTCTCCTTTTATATTTTTCAATCTCTTCCAATGCCTCTAAACGCTTGTTGGTCACTTCATCAATATTATCCATCATCAATACAAAATATGTATCAGCATTAAGATCATTTTGCTTAGCCAACCTATGGGCAGCCACATTCACCACAACGGGCAAAACGACTTCTTGACCATAAACAAGCTCAAACAGTGTGACCTTGGTAGCACCATGTCTTGAAATATAATATGCCCACAATGCCTTAGATAAAACTTCATGCCACCTCTTGGGAGCTGAGGTTCTTGTTTCAAGGTTAATTTTTATAAGCTCGACCTTGAGCTATTTTACTCAAGGACTTTGATGTTAGCATTCACACAATCTTTGGGAGGAATCTCCTTTACAGATTTTGGAGGTATTAAATGGGTTTGTCTCGTTATAAATGTCACCTCTAATTGCTTGGAGCCCCGTTTGTGAGGAAAAGAGTACAACCCTTCGAAATGTAAAAATAAAGTTTTGGTGCTTCGTGTTGCGCTTATAGTTTCGTACACCACGAAGTTGACCTTTTATACGATGCTAAGGAAGAAGGAAAAAAGATATAACTATGTACAATTGTTGTGTGTCTTTTAGCTGTAATATATTCGGAGTGACTCCACATTCCATGAGTGTGGTAGCTCTTCACCGTTTTTGTTTGAGAGGTAAAAAGACCCTGGGCTTGTACTCCTTGTGAAGATAAAAGGACCTTTCCATTTTTCAATCAATTTTTTGAGGTTGTCGACATTGTGCTTTTTTTGAGTACCAGATCTTCGACTTTGATTTCTCTAATTTTTCTTTTGGATCTCTCCATTTTTGGTCTTCCTTTGGTATGATTCAAGGTTGTGACCGGCGACAAGTCAGTCTATTTCGATCATGCCTTTCTCCACAATTTATTTTTCCCATTTTGCCTCTTGCATGATTATTCTTAAAGTTTTTGCCTTTATTTCTTCAGGCACTACAGCCTCTGTGCCATATAATAATATGAAGGGGGTGAACTTCGTTGCTCTTGATTCTGTTGTATTATGCAACCACGCAGCAATTGGGAGCTCATCGATCCACTTTCCCTGATTGTGTGCGAAAAGCATCTTCCTTATGGCGGAGAAAATGATTATGTTAGCTATTTCCACCACACCATTTGACTGTGGGTGGTAAACGGATGCGTACTTGATTTGAGTGCCCATGGTAGTGTAGAATTCTTTGAATGCCTTGCTATCGAATTGCTTGCTATTGTTGACGGTTATCTCTTTTGGTACTCCGAATCTACGGATGATGTTGTGCCAAAAAAAATTCTAGATTGTAGACGAGGTTATAGAGGCAAGAGCTTTTGGCTCGATCCATTTGGTGAAGTATTCTACTTGCAACGACTGCGAATCTGTAGTTTCCTTGAGCAGTGAGGAGAGGTCCAACCAAATCTATTCCCCATCTATGCAGGGGCCATGCCAGGGTTATTAGCTGTAATAGTGATGAAGGGGTTTTCTCGTAATTTGCTTTTTTGGCATGACTCGCACCTTTTTGATACTTCGTCTACATATTTCATCATGGCCAAAACAATCCTTGCCTTACTGCCTTGGATGTTAATGCTCTTGGGCCGATGTGGGCTCTGCAGATTCCTCCGTGAATGCTTTCGAGAATCTCGAATCCTTGTTCTCTTGCGATACATTTTAACCATGGTGCTGATATTCGTTTTTATATAAATCACCTCGTATTATTGAATATCCTCTTGCTCTTTTTGGGATTCTTTTAGCCTCGCTTGTGGAACAAGGCTCGAATCTGTCATGGAGATAGGACAAAATTGGTGCTCTCCAATCTTCCCAACTGATGTGCATGAGGTATTGTTTTTTTGATTGAGGGTATGGTCATGACTTCATAAATGAGATCTTCGGGAAGTTCTTCATTTTTTGCTGCTATTTTGGCCAAGTCATCTGCTTCATTATTGTCGTTTCTGTGAATGAGCACGACTGTGAAAGCCTTGAAAAGTTGTTCCATTTGTTTTACCTCCTCGAGGTAACTTATTAGATCCGACTTTCTAGCTTTGCTTCCTTTTTTGATGAGGTCTCTTTGCTATCTTTGAATCCACTTTTACAATGAAATTGCTTTCCAAGTGACTTCATCTTTAGAAGTCCTAGTAAGAGTGCCTTGTATTCTACTATGTTGTTTGTGACTTTGATCGAATGATCCTCGAATTCCAATCTTGCTGCAAACCTTATTTTGACTCCATTTGGTGAAACTAAGATTGCGGAGATAGCTGCTCCTTTATTGCAGTATGCACCAACGCAATAAATTATCCATTATTTCTCAACTTCGCTTGGAGTTTCCCGTTTAGGAGCAGTCTAGTCTGCGATGAAATCGGCGAGTACTTGAGATTTTATTGTGTTTCTTCTTTTGAACTCAATGGTGCATCCTGATAGTTCTGCGGACCACTTGCTGATTCTGTTCAATGCTTCATTGTTTGTAAATAGTTCTGTCAATGGTTTGTCGGTGACAACTATGATTTTGTGAGCCTCGAAGTAGTATCTTTTTAACTTCCTTGATGCCACGAGTAAGGAGTAGGCTACTTTTTCAACTCTGAATAAGATTTCTTTGCTCCAGATAATGCTTCTAACACAAAATATGCTGGCAATTGTTTGGTGTTGCCATCCATTTCTACTTCTTGTACGATTGTGGCGCTTACTACCGAGTCCGAGGCTGCTATATATAGAAGTAGATCTATGCCTGGCGCTGGTGGCGACAGCTTGATTATTGCGGCGAGGTACTCTTTCAATTCTTTGTATGCCTACGAGTGCTCTGGAGCCCATTCAAACTCTTGGGCATGTCGGATAATTTGAAGAATGGTAGGCTTTGTTCGAACGCTTTTGACACGGATCTGTTTAGTGTTGCGATTCTTCCAGTGAGCTATTGAACCTCTTTTACTATTTTTTGCTCCTCCATCGCTATCAAGGCCTGTACTTTATCTGGGTTGGCTTCGATTCTTTTCGAAGTCACAAGGCAACCTAGGAATTTGCCCTTTGTTACCCCGAAGACACTTTTCGGGGTTCAAACTTAAGTTTGACACCCTAAGGTTGTTGAACGTTTCCTCGAGGTCCTTGATATGATCACTTCTTCTAGTGCTTTTTACCACGAGATCATCGACATAGGCCAACATATTCCTTTCGAGTTGGGTTTTGAAAACTTTCTTGGTCATTCTCGAGAAGGTTGAGCTTGCATTTTCTAGGCCTTGAGGCATTCTGACAAAGCAAAAGGTTCCGAAAGGACTATGAACATGTTTTTTCTTCGTCTTCTTTCATCCAAATTTGATGGTACCCGGAAAAACAGTCGAGCAATGAAAGGATTTCACTGTTCGCTGCATCGTCGACGGCACTATCGATTCTCGGCAAAGGAAAGTCGTCCTTTGGGCAATCTTTATTTAGTGCTGGGAAGTCGATGCACATTCTCTATTTTCCGTTTTTCTTTTTACAGGGACTATGCTGGCTAGCCACTGAGGATACTGCACTTCCCTTATAACATTGTCTTTCAACAGCCTTTGGACATCGAATTTTATTCCTTAGGTTTTTCTTCTGACATTTTCCTTAGCTTTTGCTTTTTGGTCTTGTCTTTGGGTCTATGTTAAGGTTGTGCTCGATTATGTTTCTGCTTACACCCTTTAGATCGGATGTTGACCAAGCGAAGACATATTTGTGTCTTATGAGGAAACTGACCAAGGCTTCTTCCTCTTCTCTTATTAGGTCAATCCCGATGACGACCTCTTTACCTTCGATTCTGGGCTCAAGAGAGATTCGCTTGGTGTCTTCATACAGCTTCATACAGAGATAGGCTTGTCGTACTATGGCTTCGAAGATGTTTGGAAAACCTCTTCCGAAAATGGCGTTGTAGGGCCGTTGGGGTAATACATGTCAACTATGTCAAATGTGACTCGCTCGGTTCTTGGATTTTCTGAATCCCTCAAGGTTACGGGTAGTTCAATTTTCCCTAGAGCTCGAATTCGTTTTCCACAAAAACCAATGAGAGGCGGTTTTGATGACTGTAGTAAACTTCTACTGATGTTCACTTGATCAAAAGCACTTGTGAAGATGATGTCTGAGCTTCTGACGTCTATCAATATTTTAGTTAATTCCCAGCCCACAACATTTGCTTCGATAACCATGGCATCGGTGTGAGGATAACACTGAAGCTTTAGATCTTGCTCTGTGAAAGTAATTGGCATACGAGACCATGGGGTCTTTACCACCGGGCCTTCGGGTCAGATTGCATGAACTCTTCTAAAGTAGTCTTTCCTTTGACTTTTGCTTTCGAAATTTGCAGTGGATCCGCCCACTATTGGTAGTATCATGCTGCTAGATGGGATGGGGTTTTTGGTTGCTGGATTATTTTGCACTTGTATTGGTGGTGCTGTACTTTCTTATTTTCTTGCGGCAACCGATTGCATTGAGCTTTGTGCATGTTGATTCGGTTCGCTTGGTGTCTAGTGCTATGCATGCCGGGGTTGGTGGTATGTTCAACAATACTCTGAGGGAGCAGGGAGTTGTGCTTGCTGATTCGTAGCATTGTGAGGGGCGCAGTGCCAGGAGTTTGTGTGAACTGTTCGGCCTTGATTCTCGTTTTGATGCATTTCTGGCTTTACTATGATGGTTATGGGGCACCTTCTAGTACTGTGATCCGGATTTTCTCCATGAAATTGATAAAACCAGGATCGAGGTTGGTTTTATTGCTGGCCTCGACCCCTTCCTCGGCCTTTGCCTCACCCTGCCCTTCCTCCGCGCGAGGTTGCGGGATTGAAATTTTGCTTTGTTTCGGTTGGACTGTTGAGGCGTTAGTTGTTTTCGCTTTCGATGTTGAAAACTGCTGCTGGGTGATTGTGGTTTTGCCTTTCTTGAAATGGTTGTTTGAAGTTTCCGGTTGCTTTTCGCAGCAAGGCTCTTTCACTAACTCGCCTTCTGTGATCATCGTCTGATCTATAGTATTTATCCATCCAATGGAATGCTTTCACTAAATTCAGAGGCGCAAGGACTTGGCCCTAAGCCGTGGATGCAGGCGTCAATTGCTATTGAATCAGGAATGTCATCTGTTTGTGCTTTTAACTAGATGGAACGTTTGAAATAGTGGGCGAGTGGTTCTTTTTCTTCTTGCTTGCAGGCGAAAAGATCTCCCGAGGATAGTAGTAGTCTATTGAATCCTTGAAAGTTTTGGAGTACTTTAGCCTTAAGCTGCTCCCAATTGTAGATCCACCCAGGACTGAGTCTGGTAGACGATGTCAAAGTCGGGCCCTCGCAGGCTCTGATGAATGACTTGGACAGGACAAGCTCATTTCCTGCTGCCAAGGCTACATTACCTTCGTAACTCATAAGGAGTCTATGGTCACACGTTCCATTATACTTAGGTAAGGTGTCTGGTTTGTAAGAGCTAGGCCAGGGGCGTTCTGGAGTCCTGGTGAGAGTGGCAAACTCGCATCGAAGCTCTTGTAACCAGTAGTTTGGTTTGGGGTTTCGTGGTGCTGTTCATTCTCAGGCTCGAGATGTTTCTCCTTGTTCATGTTTATTTCATTTTACAGGCCAGTTCTTTTCTGGCCTCGGTGATTCTTCGTTCCTTGTCAGCTGCTTTCTTTTGTGCTTCTGTTTCTTTCAAGAGCCTTTCTTTTTCTTGCCGAAGCTTCTCGATTTCTTGGGCTGGCCTTGTCCTTGCTTGGGCTGTCATTATTGCTAGAAGGTTCTAGTTCTTTTTTCTAGTACCAAAGAATCTGACTGAACTGGAACCTCGACCAGTTCTGTTTCGGGGTAACCCTGTTGTTTCGATGTTCCTGGATCATCAGTACATGGCTTCTTCTTGGTCGGCATCCTGGGTTTTTACTTCGTTCCTAACACGCGGACGGCGCCAGCTGTTGTAACATGGGAATCGATTTCACAAACAGCGTGATGTATTCGGTTATTCTTCCATTACATGTCCCCTATTAGTGTCGTACACCACATATTTATAGCGGTCAAACCTCATGTATTTATATGGCCGTTATCTCCCGCCAATATCTATAAAGCTAAATAAGCCTCGGACGACCGTTGCTTCCCACCACCTTTGAGACTTGACCTCGCGTCTTGCGCAGCTTCGGGCGTCCAGAGTACCTTTCCTTCTGATGTCGTTGATTGGCTTCGCACTTTAGGTCCTTCATCTGCTTGAGGTGCTCTGCCTGTCTTCAAGCTCACCTCCCGTGAAACCAAGCTTGAATCGCCTGATATTCTGCCATGCCGAAACTGAGAAAACGAGGTTAAAACGCCTATCGCCCCTTGCCTCGCACGATGCCTCCCCAACAAAGAGTGCAGCCCTGAATAGCGAAATCGTCACATGACAAAAATGGCGCTGCCGCCGGCCGTCTCCATGCGTGATGCGCTGTAAGCATACGCGGACAATAGAGGCGTTGGAATCAGGGAGATAAGATCCAAAAAGTACGGTTGGGTAGGCTGGGCATCATTTGGACATAGGTAGGGCTGAGCCCAAGCAATACCCAGACGAAAATTAATTATAATTAATGAGTTGCTTTCTTTTTTATTGAAAAAAATGAGTTGCTTGCTTTTTTATTTAAAAAATGAGTTGCTTGCTTTAAGATTTGTTTTATTTTTGTGGAGAGGAACATTGGAGCAAAACTCTAACATTAAACATGGTGTGCTTGGTTTGATGCCCGCACGGATGATGCCGGAATTTTTCTATTATCTAAAAAAACATGGCTCTTACTCTGAGGGAACAAGAAGATGCCAGTCACTTTGCCTTATATATTCGGCTCTCTATATAATTCGTGTCTGGTGTCAACTTTGATCCTCGAATTGTCCATTGACTTTCATCCAAAAAGAAACTCGAAACACGCTACTACGCTCAATACATGTTTTTTTGAAAGGTAATGTGGGCATAAGAAACCGATCCTAAAATGACTTCTTACACGCAATGACCAGTCTATATAATTTATGAGTGACCATGGAAAGAAGACTACTTGGACATAGCGGTCAGTATATGCAAACATAGATGTTGAGGCACCAACAACTCCTTAGTTAACTAGGAACCACTTGCTACCCTTCCACCATCCTCCAAAAGCCGGCTCTTAGTGTAGCTCACAAATTGTTTAGTCCGTCAATTGTGCAAAAAGGGAGACCTGGTCCCGCCGCAGAGCGCCTAGCACGCTCACCTCCTAAGGGCATGTACAACCATTTAGACAAATGTTGCCTTTTTGCCATACACAGACAGCTAAGTAGACAACTTGTACAATAGTTTAGACACCTGCTGTCTATTTGATTGCTTGCAAGAGTATTATTTATTCTCTTAACACGTAAATCATGGTGATTTATTAAAATTTTATCTTTGTGGCTATTTTGCTGCTTACATGATAGAATGCAAGATATATGAATTCGATGAATATAACGAGAATTTCCTATGAACAACTATAAAAATCTAAATTTTGGATTTACTACACTGAATGACCTCTTGTATGGTTACTTCACAATTTCCAACTATCTAAAGGGTCTCTCTATGTATTCTGTCTCTTCCAAGCGTTATGCTGTAAAATATCATCCTTACCTACTATCTCTTCTCTCCCGTTCACATCTTGGTTCCCATCTCTCTCACATCCGCCATTTTCTTTCTCCCAATCTCCCTCAATCCATCCTGGAGAGCAGCGCGGCTAGCGGCTGGCAGCTCTACGCGAGCAGCAGGTCTGCCCGCCCTGGATGCAGGTGGCTCAGCGTAGGTCTTCCTTGTGCGTTGGTCGGGACGTACTACAGGGTGCAGGCTACAGCCGTTCGGTGACCAAACCCGGCAGCGTACGCGGGACGTCCAGCTCCAGCTCCCCATCGGGGGCGACCAAGCGAGTTCCGCGCAGCAACCACACATCCATCTTGGTGCATCGGATCAGCGCCGTCGTCGTCGGGCGTACAACGTGTGCCAGGACTCGACGCCTCACCTCGGACCATGCGCGGCTGCCGTCGATGAAGCGACGGCAACTCTCACTTTCCTAAATAAATGGTGGCCACGTCGGATGTTTTTGCTTTGAAACGCGTGAGTCGACGGCAGTCGTCTCGCGTTGTACTTGCCCTAAGGTGACACCCTCTTTCACGCGCTTTACGACACCCATATGGTGCACTGTGTTGTTGCTTTTTTTCCTCTAGCTACGTGCTACCTGATGCCATGAACATTTGGAGGAGGCCTTACATGCCGACCTCAAGGTTCAAGTACATAATTTATGCTTGGCGATACATTGAATCTGGCTATCTAAGCTAGATGTCACCGATCAAATTAGCCAGTTGTGATTTTTTTGTTTATCCAGCGACAAGCCCCTTATAAGAACCAAATGTGATTCTATGAGACACATCAAGTGGAAAATGGCTATCCAGCGACAAGCCTTAAACACACTAAAACTTCCATCCACACTTCTTTGAAACCAGCATAACGACTCTGCTCCTAGGACAAACAGAGTATTCCGGTCCACTGTCTCTGCCTCTCTCTGGAGATCCAAGAGTCCCTGCGCAAATTCAGGTGCATTCATCTCTCTTCCGCTCTCTGAAATGGCTGCGGTTTCTACATATCAGTATGGATTGCTTTACCTAATTCTAACGCCCCTGTGTCAAATGTTGAAGAAGATATGTAATCTGCGGCTAGCAGTACACTGCTGTTTGCATAGGTCCGCTGTAATGATTCCAATTACAAGTCTCAAACTTCACAATCTCATTTAGCAACATTGAAGTCACCCATACAAACAAGGAGATAACGTAAAGAAAATCATAGAAAAATATTGCTTTACATAAAAAAAATTGTGGAGGTAATAAACATTGTTTAACAAAAAAAATCATAGAAATTTATATATTTTTACAAAAAAATGAAACTCTATGTGGACCTTCGAAGTTAACTGTATATCACTGCTTTTGGTCTATTTTTTGTTACAGAAAAAGTCCAGGGTAACTATCTGCCATTAATGGCGGTCGTCCTTGATGCTTTGGCATCCTACGTCCAAAGCATGCTGTTGGAGGTGGCTGAAGATGAGGTACATATGCTGGTGGGTGTCTCAGGGGAGATCGACAAGTTGGATATCAAGCTCGGAGACCTCAAGAACTTCCTAGCTGATGCCGATAGGAGGAACATCACCGACCAAACTGTGCAGGCATGGGTTAGAGAGCTTCGGGACACCATGTATGAAGCCACCGATATCCTTGATCTGTGCCAACTTAAGGCCATGGAACAGGGTCCAAGCCGGGACATGGGGTGCTTCAATCCCTTGCTCTTTTGCTTGCGGAATCCTCTCCACGCCCATGACATTGGTGTCCGCATCAAGAACCATAACCAGAGGTTAGATTCCATCAAGGAACGAAGTGCTACCTTCAACTTCGTCAACCTTGGTTCCTACGAGGATCGTAACAGCAGGGTAGTGCCATCATCACGTGTAGTCAATCGTGAGACGTATGCATTGCTGGACCAGTCCTCTTTAGTTGGTGAGAAGATTGAAGCGGACACGAGACAACTAGTGAAGATGCTGACAGCACAAGACCTGAAAATAGGTAATAATACCATTGATGTTGATAATAAACTTGTTGTTTTGGCTGTTGTTGGCACTGGTGGGATTGGCAAGACAACCCTTGCCCAAAAGATCTTTAATGATGACATCATCAATCATAACTTCGCCAAGAAAATATGGTTAAGCGTCAACAAAGATTACAGCCAGACTGAGTTGCTGAGGACAGCAATCACGTATGCTGGAGGAGATGGCCAAGCAAACGTAAATGGAATGCTTCCGCAAAACCTGAAGAATGCCTTGAAGGGGCACAAGACCTTTTTGGTGATGGATGATGTTTGGGACCACAGAGCTTGGGAGGATGTGCTTAAAACACCGTTGATCAATGCTGTAGGTCAAGGTAGCCGTGTCCTTGTCACCACAAGGCATGACTCGGTTGCTAGAGCAATGAAAGCCATAGAGCCCTACCATCATGTCGAGAAACTTGGGCTTGAAGATGCCTGGTCCGTGCTGAGGAAACAGGTCTGTACGATATTACATAAATCATCAAGTTAAATTATTATCGAATTATTATCATCCACGTATGCTTGTTGTGCCATCCTGTTCCCTTTCGACCTGAATATTGCTGCCAGCAGTAGTCAAACTCCACAACCTCACGGAGGTGACAAGTGACAACTCTATGTATGCTTCGTACATATGCTTCAAAAGAGCCCCCAATTAAAATAAATAAATAGTAAGATGCACTACTCTTAACTCTACTCCAGCCAGGAATACATTTATTTCGTAATTTTCTTTTGTTATCAACTGTAGCACACTAAACGGTGACGCTGATCCCTAATAAGGTTGACTACATGACGAGAATATTCTCACATTTGTCTTGGATCAAAATTCCATAGTTTATTCAATTATTTGCATGTGTATATACAGAATATGATGGTCAGAACTCAGAACCCAGCGCCCCTGGACACTAAGGAAGCAAGAGTCTTTCTTCTTACTAATGGCTGCAACTGATTGCAGGTAGTTGGATATGAAAAAAAATCAAACTCAAATTGATATGCTAAAGGATATCGCGATGCAAATTATAGAAAAGTGTGATGGTTTGCCGCTTGCTGTCAAAGTAATGGGAGGCCTCCTGCGCCAGAAAAGGATGAGACGAAGAGAATGGAATAATGTTTTAAATCACTCTGTATGGTCAGTATCTCAAATGCCTGAGGAGCTAAACTATGCAATATACCTCAGTTACCATGATTTGCCTCCTAGTTGGAAGTCTTGCTTTCTACACTACTCCCTCCTCCCCAAGGGTACAAGGTTCTATGTTCACGAAGTTGTTGCCATGTGGATTAGTGAAGGATTTGTTCATGGGGATTCCCATGACTTAGAAGAATTGGGACGGCAATACTATGAAGAGCTGATACTGAGGAATCTTATAGAGCCTGATAAGAAGTACATTGATCAAGAGGTTTGCAGCATGCATGATGTTGTTCGCTCATTTGCACAATATATAGCTAGAAATGAAGCACTAGTGGCTCATGGAATTGAAAGTGGTATTTTTGGTACACTTAATTCAAAAAAGTTTTTTTGGGTATCACTAGAAAGCACAGGATCAGAATCGGATGAGTTAGAGTGGAGTTCTCTACAAAATCATATATCAGTGAGAACACTTATATCAGTTGGGCCTATAAAATTCAATCTGAGTTATTCATTGCTTTCTTTTTCATGTCTACGGATCCTGCATATACAATATGCAAAATTTGACACGTTGAATGAATTATTCTTTAGGCTTAAACACTTGAGGTACTTGTCCGTAAAACATTCAAACATATCTAAACTGCCAGAAAGCATTGGCAAGATGAAATTCTTGCAGTACATTTACCTTTTCGGTTGTCAGAGGCTGGTTAAGCTTCCTGGTAGCACTGGAAAACTACAACAGTTGAGGCTTCTTAATCTTAGTGGAACCAGTATACACCATATACCCAGAGGTTTGGGCGTTCTAACTAATTTGAGGAAATTATTTGCGTTTCCAGCTCAGACGGATGGTGAGTGGTGCAGTTTGGAAGAATTGGGGCCTCTCTCCCAGCTTACTGAGCTTCATATAAGGGGTCTAGAGAATGTGCCTTCTTCCTCATTTGCTTCAAAGGCCAAGCTTAGTGAAAAGGTGCTCTTAAGTTATCTACGCTTAAGTTGCACTAGTAGACATGGGCATGATGGCGGGTTGGTAAAATATGATGAAAAAATCTTTGAGGAAAAGCAGCGACTAATCGAGGAGGTGTTTGATGAGCTCTGCCCTCCTCCTTGCATAGAGAACCTTCCAATTTTAAAGTACTTTGGTAGGAGGCTCCCAAAATGGATGATGTCAACAGCAGTTGTGCCCCTTGGGAACTTGAGAATTCTAACCATGGTAGACTTGCCTTTCTGTGCGGAGCTCCCAGATGGGCTATGTCAGCTCCCATGCTTGGAATTCCTCCAGATTGACCGCATCACATCTATCAATCATGTTGGGCGAAAATTCCAACAGCCAAGCCGCCATTCGGTTTTAGGTTCTATTGTAGACCTTGAGGTGTTAGAAAGCCCTGAGCTGGAGAGAATTTGCAACCTCCCAAAGTTGCAGAGGCTTTGCATTTCCATGTGCCCAAAGATAAAGGAATTGGATGGTCTGTCTGCACTACATACACTCAATCTGGAGGATTACGACATGAAAACACTCCCTGGATACTTGCAGGGTATAAACATAAGTCATTTGCAGATATATTGTGACATATCACTGCTCACTTCCATAGCCAAAGGAAATTCTAGCCCTGAGTGGGATAAGTTCTATCACATCCAACAAGTCAAAGCATATGCAGACGATGACAATAACGATGACCGTGTTGCACAAAAATGGTATGTGTCATATACAAGAGATCCTTTCAGCTTTGAGACAAACTATATCGGTGCTTCTACCTTTGTTTCAGGTGAATAAACAAACAAACTATGTTGCTTGCCTGCATTCCTGAGGACATTTTGTGCTATTCCATTTCACTTGGCTGTGTCTATTGTTTCAGGGGAAGGAGAGGAGGAGCAAGGAAGCGTGTCGAATATATTGCGAAGAGCAATGTCACTGCGAAGAGCAAGGAAACCACTGCCGCCCACCCGGTGCCTTCGTCGCTTCCCCAGTGAACCAGAGATGTGAAATCCTCATTTAATTTACAGATCATCCTCATACGGGCTTGTTTGAATAAACTTAGCTATAGCTATGCAACTAATATTATTATCTTTAGCTGATTACAAGCTAACAACTATCTACTGTAGCTAGTTGCCTCCATCTAACTAATCATAGCTAACCATTTTAGCTCTAGGCCTTATTAGTTGGATATAAGGGATTACTCGAGTCACGTTTTGACATGCGCATAAAAAAGACCAAGCCTGAAATATGGTTTGTTACTTGGTTAGCTATGTATGACTGTCCATTATAGGATCCACCTCTATATCAGTTTAAACAAGTCTTTGTTATATTTGTTTATCATGTCATTATGAATAGCCCACCAGGTCTAATACGTGCTTACAATTTTGAAGATATACAATGAGTACGTAGTAGAATTCTTGAAATGTTTACATTTTGAGAAATTTTGTTTTCAAATCATAATACATTCTATATTATTTTTGATAGTGTCTATACCTTACCCGATTAATTTGGAGGTCCTTCTCACTCATTTTTTTGAACCATTGAATCTCAAATCAGTGGCTCGCATCTTTCTCTTTTCTATTCTCCCTCATTCTCCCTCTTCCTATCATATCCCCACTCAACGTCCTCTCCTCCTTTATATGGGGAGGAAATAAATGGAGAGATAAAATGAATATGAGCTCTTATTTTTTAGATCTAATGGTCCAAAAAATCGAGTGAGGGGGCCTCAAAATGACTCGGATGAGGGATAGATCGATTTTCTCTATTTTGTTAATATCATATATATACCTTCTCTGATAAAAGCTAATGTTTATAGTTGCTTTTATGTAAATGGATTGTAGAAATAGCCTAGCTCAAAATAAGGGTCGACTGGAGTTCATATGGAAATAGCGGTAGGAACCTTATAAGAGGCTTCATATTTGGAGTATAAACTAAATGTAGCAAGGGTTCCATTGGAGATGCTCTAAGGGCTTCTCCAGTGAGAAACTCAAAGCAAATATTCATCCCAACTGGCACATGCAAGAGTTGAATCAACCACTAGAGAATGTTAACTGTTGATGAGAGAGGGATTCATGGTGAATAAAAAATGACCCAGCCCTATCTGCCAAGTCATTTTCATGGAGAGAGATGTGTTGAGGAAACAAGAGTTGCAGCTTTAGGAGAAAAAGTATATCTTCTGATTTATTTATTGGCATATGGGAAAGGGACGCACAACTCGGTTTGGTTCAAGGTTTGACTCAAGCAAGCACGTACATGTTTGTTTTCCTGACTATGGCTCGACTTGCCACTGGAAATGCCCTAAGCTCACAAGCTCTGCTTTGGTGATTCAAACGCCTTGTTTGGATTTGTAAGAAATTATGAAAAGTTGACTTGTCGCTCTGATTGTTGTTTTAATGTTAGATTGTAAAAGCTGGGTTTGTTTGGATGCTAGTGGGGTAACCAAGAATATAATTGTAAAATGAAAATGGTGACTGAAGTCAGATGATTAAAAAAACGATTTGACAGAAGAAGAAAAACTATTAAACCCGGGTGATCGATCGTGTGATAGAAACTCAGGCTACCCTATGTATAAGATTTTCCATTGCCAATCTTTATGTGTACTATGTAGTCCAGTCAGTCCTAGTACTCAACGCGAGCACCCCAAAACAAAAACACTGGACTCTTCTTGCTTCTCATGCACCCAGTCCAAGCGGTCTCACACGCACTCACGCAGCACTACTAGGCACACCATCATGCACCACAAACCACAAGTAATACCCCGGCGGCGCAACCCCGGCCGTTGGTGGCGTGACGACCTCAACCTCAAACACCCCAACATCCATCTCCACCACCATGCCCACCGCCATCTCCACCACCCTCTGGTTCATCCCAAACGAGAGCTTCGCGAACATCGGCGCCACTGCAAGCACCCTCACCTCCCCCACCCGTACCACCTCGCCGGACCTCACCACACCCAACAACGCAAACCTCACCGCTGTCGTCTCGCCGTACACAACCTTCGCCGGGGCCACCACGACCCTCGGCCATACTCTGTCGAGCTTGGCGTCCATGTAGAGGGGAAGGAAGGCTTCCAAGCTCAGCTCTGTCGAGTACGTTATGTTGTTCCCAAACACGTACCCCACGTGCGGGTTGCTTCCTCCAACGAGCACGTGGCCGCACGTGTCGAGCGTCGCGGACAAGTGGTACCTCCTTGGGATCACCATCGACGTGATGGCTCTAAACCTCTCCCCAATCATGGCGTTCGGCGTGTACATCACCGGCGTCCTCCCGAGCTCCCACCCAACGGTCCTCGCCGCGGCGCCTTTGACGATCAGCACGTCGCCAGTGGGGAGCAGCACCATGTCGCCCATCACCCTTGCCACCGGCATATCCTCCGACCGCCTGGGCCTGCACAGCCGGTTCTAAGTTACAGGCGGTCTGGACCGCCTATGGAGTCGGTTGGACCGCCTAGGCCTTGTCATTTGGCTTCCATTCTTTCTTCTGAGAAATCATGGGTCTGCTCTGGTTGAAAAATTCATTCCTCTTTTTCTCTAACTCTTGCTCTTGCCTCACCTGAAAAGAAGTCTCTGAAGCTTCCTCCTCTGCGTCCGAGTCAAACCTTGAGGACACATCTTGGAAGAAAATGCTGAGACTTACCAGCACTAGACTCCTGATCCTTCACAACCTTTTCATTAGAAGTCGGCATCATAGCCAGACTCTTCTCGATAGGAACCTTCTTAGTCTCAACTTGAATAATATCGAACTCAGCAGTCTCATCGCCTGTGACCCGTGCCCATGACCAGATTGGCAAAACACCAAACAATCACGTCTGGGATGCATGATCCTATCCTGCACATGTCTTCTCAGACCTTCCCATCTAGGGTGAAAAGAAGGTTGCACCGCTGAGTGATATGGCACCCACATCACTCTATTGTCATCCCATACCGGACCCAACTCCACACTGGGTGGTGAAGGGAGTCTCTCATGCTGAGTCGGCGACCTCATTCTTTTTCTAACGGTCGATCACTTGGAACGACCTTTTGTTTGGTGTACTTGTCGAAAAGCATATTGAATGTGACTTTGGGCTTCTGAACCTCCTGATCTTTTGCCACATTCATCTTTCCAGTACCAACCTCTGAGCGCTTTGGCAATAGCATCTTTGGACAACCATGTGGCCAGCTAGTCTGACCTCCTGTCATAGTGTAACATTCCTCAAATTTTCCTTCTTGAAAATATGGGTTTCAAATAAATTTTGTGTGACAATATTTTGAAAATATGGGTTTCATCTAAATCTTAGCAAACAATATTTTATTTAAGGACAATATGCTTAGTGTGGTATTTGGATTTTATTTGAAATGTTTTGCTTCTGAATTTGAATTAAAAATGAAATTCAAACGTATGGGCTATATTCACTATTGGGCCTACACCTAAAACCCGGTCCAAATTTTTTTTTTCTCTCTCTCTCCCTCTTTCTCTTTTCTCTCTTCCCTCCGCGCTGGGCCGCTTCTCTTCTCACCGCACCGGCCCAACCCAGCTCGCCTCTTCCTTCCCTTCACGCCGCGCCGACAGGCGGGCCTCGGTTGTCAGCGACACGAAGCAAAGTGGCTTCTTCCTCCTCACGCCACCGCGGTCACGCGGATCGCGTGACCCCGCTCCCCACGAACTCACGTGCGGGACCACGGCCGCGAGGGCACCTCGTCCTCGCTAGCATCAACCCCTCGCCCAAGCCAAGCCCCAGGAAGCCTATAGATGTCGCGGCGCTCACGTCTCTTTAGCCGCCAAGCTCTCTCCGTGCCTCGCCACCGTCCGATGCACAGAACCGCCTGGAGCGCCCAAGCCGACGGCATCTGAACCCCCTAGGCCACCTCTACCCCTTGCCCACGCCTACAAGTAGCAGCACATGCCTCCAATTCGAGCCTACTCGCTCTCTCAGGGTCAATCCCCTTCCACCACCACCACAAACGTCGACCCGAGGAGGAGAAGGGGGGAAAGGGGGAAGAAGAGGGGAGGAGGAGGACCGCCGCTGCGGAGAGGAGCTCCGCAGCAGTCGCGGGGAGAAGGAGGACCACGCCGAGCCAAACGATGACGATGACCGCGCGGTGTACCGCGATGACGCTGAGCACGTTCGCCACCAAGAACACCGCCGCCGCCGCCGCCGACCGTTGCTCCGAGCCGGCACTGCACCGCCTCACCGCTGCTCCGACGTCGGTCCTGCCTCGCCTCTTTCTTCGCAAGCCCCTAGGTGAGCCACTCGTCCGAGCCCCACCTTGTTTCTCTACCGCTGCTCTCACCGGCGTTTCGCCACAGACCCTAGCGTCGTCGCCAGGACCATCCAACCCATGAGCCCGGCCTTCATGCCGCTCTCTTCTGCAAGGACCGCGCTGCACACACGCACTTGCGCACGCACACCTGCCGCCGTGGAACCGGGAAGCCGGACACCCGCGGGCGGCAAGGTCACACCGCGGCCATGGCGTCGCCATGGTGCGCACGTGCTCGCTTGCACGCAAGCCGCCGCGGGCTGGGTTGCCAGACCCTGCGCGCGCAGACCCGGCCCCGAGGCACTGCCTCGCACGGCCGGCGAGCTCGCCGCACCTCGCGTGCCGCCCTGGCACGCTCGCGAATGCGCATGCGATGAGTCTTGGCCACACTGCTCGCAGCACACACGCACGCACGCCGCACGGGGACGGGCACGCGCACGCACGCCGTCGAGAACGCGCGCACGAGCGCAGACGGCCACCGCGACTGCCTTTGCGGCATTACATCGAACACCCAGCATGCGCACGCTTTTCCCCTTTTGATTTGAATATGGCTCACCACACGACTGGCCGCACGGGCGCAGCCGCACCAGATCGGCGCGCAGCCACACCGGATCTGGTGGACGCGGTTCACGTGAGCCGCACTCATAGCTCACAGTGCACCGCGCCCACGCGCGCTGACATGCCAAACCGAGCCACTGACAGGCTGGGCCCACCGCCCAGTAGGCCCACCAGAGTCAAGTTGACTTCGTCATGATGACGTCAGCCGGACCTACGCTGACCCTTTGGCTGACGTCACACTTCCGTCATCCTGACATCAGCGGGCCACGTGGCATGCTCTGGCGCTGCCACATGTACCTCTCTAGTTTTTCCGGATTTATTCTTTTCAGAAATTCATTTATCTATTCAGAAAAGGATTTAAACTTAGAAAATTCATAACTAACTCAATTCAAGTCGGAAAATGAAACCGGTTTCTATAATTTTCTAAAAATATGAATAACAGATTGGGAGGGTGTTTGGATTTATTTGGATATTCCATATTGGCATTGTTTGGATTTGTTTGCCATAAACCGTAGGATTTACTATACTTTCCGAATTCAGGGGACAACGACAGGGAGCAGCTGACAGAGGAACTGGCCGAGGACTTCGACGACTACCCACCGCCTCCTGGTTCACGCCCATCCCATATTTTGAATGCCCATTAGGCATATGCTATTAGTTTGCTAGCACTTGCACGTGATGATTATATGATGATTAGCCACGCATAGCACTTTATTGCCTTACCCCTTGATGACCTACCACTTATTATATACTTGAGATATATTGCTATCGCTGTGTATGCCTTATGTGGGATTGGTAGATATTCTCTGTGTAGGTGTGTGGAAAAACTGGGAAGGAGTATGGTGATTTTGAAGTAGGTCCTTGCCGGTGTGGGTATTTATAACAACCCGACCTAGGCTTTCGAGGAGCCAAGAGCGAGCTTCTGAATAAGCCTTATGTTGTGTTTGTGGCGGGCACGTTTGTGACTTGTGATTGTGATTGGTAGCTAGGAGTATGGCGATTACCTGTGATGGTAGCGGTTGCAGACCACTACGGTGGATACGCCTTTGGGACGATGACACCCATACCGGCACCTTAAACCTTGTTGACCGATCTTGTGATCATTGTACCGTACGCACCAGCTTGCTTTTGTGGGAGGAGTACCAACTAGCCTTTCTCGGAGCGGCATCCGGACGGTTGGCGACCACAGTGTGGTATTTGTGTCAGGGGAGACTGGATTCGTCCTTACACCCCCCCGATCGGCGAGCAATCCCCCGACTGGAGCGTGCCGAAGCATTAAGACCCGAGGGAAGCAGGAGGGTGCCATTTCCAGTTAAGAGTTACTAGTTGTGGGCTGTGTCTCAACCGGTTGATCCCCGGTTTGCAGCCCGAGTTGGGTACAGGCGTACAAGCTCTGCAGAGTCTTACCATCTATATGTATAGCGGTGACCTCGGTCGCGGAAAGCGCAGTGTTAATGAGCCGGGAAACCCGAAATAGTGCCGTGCCAAAAGCCAGCAGAAGCAATATCTTCCTGGAGCATGTCACTGAAACGAATCCATTGGCCATCGCTATGGATCAAGGGATATTTGCAACTATCGTGCAGGCTGTCTTGATTATCCCCATGGAGGAAGAATGGTGACGACGACCTGGACTCACGCACCATGTAGTCGGCAAACTCTTTGGTCTCATAATCCAAAAGGGCTGCTCGTGGTTTTACCAGCAGAACATATAAAACTGGACAAATAAATATAAAAGTAAAGCTGTATACAGCTGACACCTCGTCAGTTTATGGTCCCCCAAGATCAAACCCCACCGTAGCCAAACAAAGTAGATCAGTCGCCAGGACTCGAGTCTGGGAGGACGACTATCGGCGACAGTAAACGCTGTCATGGTGACAGCACTTCGGACGCTAAGTAAAAGTAACCCAAAGGAACCTAAAACGAGGGTCACATCAATGGCAGAGCGGGAGGAATACACGGCATTGGCTGTGTATACCACGATAAGAGTGGGAAAATAGTAGGCAGCCATGGCACTGTACTGAACGAACCAGTGCCTGGTCCGACGCCTCCAATGGCCCAGGATAATCTGAAGTAGGCGTAGGCCAATCCATACGACGCATGCGATTATCAGCTTGTCTTCAAGACCGTGCGTCATCACCTTCCGAAGCAGGGACCTGACGTAGGAGACCGCAGCCACATCGGTAGATGGTACCATTGCCGGCGCCGGTGCCTCGGTCAGCTTGGGGGAGATGAATGAATATGCAGATCTCTGAAAGAAGAGGATCGTCTTGTTGGGACACACACACACATATATACATGGCGGTATTAAAACAAGGAGGGCACGTTTTTGGCTTCGTCATGAACACGCTACTACGCCCAAAAAGACATTCAAAACACGCTACTACCGCAAGCTGTCTGTCCATTGACGACTTTCGTCCAAAAAGACATTCAAAACACGCTACTAAGTCCATTGACCGCCACACCACCAAGCCGTCGTTTCGCGACCGCGTGCGCGTAGGCCGTGGCCTGAATCTCGGAGGAGGGGTCGCCGCCGCTGCTAGAGGGAAGAAGGTTGTCGCCGCCGCTTGAGCCCGCCGACGCTCTCATGAGAGCGATGGATACGGGGAAAGGGAGGAGAGAAGGGGCCGGCGGCTGGAGGCAGGAGAGAGGAGGATTGAATGGAAATTAGGGTTAGGTTTGTGGGGTGGTGTTCGTATATATATATGTTGAAGGGTTATTGGGTTGAGTCAGGCCTGATGGGCTTCGGGTTTTTTCTGAAGTGGGCCATATAAGCGTTTGCCTCCGAAAATTGATTTACAGAGGCGCACAACTTACGACGTCCGCCTCCAAAAATATATGATTTCTCGAAGCAGTTGTTTTAAAGTGTCTGCCTCAGAAAATAGATTTTTAGAGGCGGTTAGGCGCAAACATCTCCTTAAACAAAAAATGGCCGCCTTCGTTAATGCCTAGGATTAACGGAGGCACACAGATTTTCTGTCCGCCTCTAAAAATAAAAATGCAGTGTCTCGTAATATCCTATTTGTAGTAGTAGATGTGCTGGAAGTAGCTGTTGGGCGGCATGCAAGGCCACCCCTTCCCCTCCAGTATTGTTAGGTTGCACAGGCTGGTCGTCAAGGTTCACCGATGAAGAGCGGAAGAAGCATGGCGTCGGGCAGCCAGATCAGGATCGGGCAGACGGAACGGGAGGGAGAGGTGAGTGGGAGGGGTTCTTTATAAAAGTACACCATATAGTTTCCTAGCCATTGGATGGTCTTCGGTGGAGTTTTCATAGAAAATTGGTTTCCACCGGATATGCTCCACAAAAAAAAACATAATAATTTAGGAGTAACCAAACAGCCATACTTGCACATATATAGCAGTAAGGATAATAGTATATACAAACCTAGATGATGAGGCACCAGCACTCCTTGGTAATACTCTAGCAAAGATCAATTAACTGGAGCCACTTGCTACCCTTCCACCATTACATGCCGACCTCAAGGCTCAAGTACGTACTTTATGCTTGTTGCTTTAGTTTGTTGGTTGATACATTAAATCTGGCTACCCTGTGACAAGCCCCTTTTAAGAACCAACCAACTGTGATAAGATGAGACACATCGAGTGGAAAATGGGTAGCCACAGACAAGCCTAGTGTGACAAATCATATTAATAATTAAAATTGTTTTCAGTTCACTAACTATCATATTAATAATTAATCAAATCACACTACAATAAAAGCGATTTTAGAGAACACTCCAAATGCACCTCAAAGGCAGACAGAAAAACCATCTGCCTTCGTTAATTCTAGGCATTAAGGGAGGCGGACATTTTTTATTTAAGTAGGCGTTTGCATCTGTCGGCCTCCGAAAATTGATTTACGGAGGCAGATCTTTTAAACGTCTATTTTTTTAGGCGGTCATGCTTCGTAAATCGATTATTGGAGGCGCACACATTATAACCGGGCCTAAGAGGCCCGACTCGGCTTGATAACAAACCTCATATGGAATCCTAACTATAACCCTCCTCCTCCATACCCCACCTCACTCTCTCTCTCTCCCTCCCTCCCTCCCCTAGTCTCGCCACTAGCTCCCCTCTTCTTGATCCAACGCGAACACGACGAGGACGGTGAGGATGGCGGCGGCGTGTGCAAGCGGCAAGAGCGGGCGGGGAGCGGCACGGCACGGGTCCTCCTCGCCTGCATCTGATGCGAGGATGACGACGTCGCAAGTAGGCGGTGCAAGTCGGCGGTTCGAGGTGGAGGCGCGAGCGAGCGGTGCGAGGTGGAGACAGAGGCGACACTATGGTATTATTGAGCTTGACAAGGCACAGAGCCGTGCGTGCACTCTCCAAGGTGCGAGCAGTGACAGCGGTGTAGGTGACGGCGGCTGGCCACGCATGGCGGAGCGACGGTGATGGTGTGCCCTAGATGGGCTTGGCAGGCCCGAATGGGCACCACAAGGCTATCTAGGGTTTGCTTTTTTATTTCTTTTATTTAAATAACGGAGGAGGACACAAAACCGCTTCCGAAAATGCTTCATTAACAGAAGCCATATCTCGGAGGCCAACGCAAAAACCATCCACAAAAAATCCATTTTGACCGCCTCTGAAATTGCTTTTAGTAGTGTAATTATGAATTTAACGCGGTGCAATTCAGCAATGTCTCGTAAATCCTGGTAAAGCACAAGTAATCCTAAGCAAAACTGACGGTAGAAACATCGCATGACCACTGGCGCAGATAGTACAAGCTTCAACAATTTTTACTAAAGAAGTATTTCAATATTTAGCATTAATGACTCATTGCTACCAATTCTTTTAATCAGTTCTGGGACTAACGACTATTCTTTGTTTTCTACCAATGATTGGTCAAATATGTGCCCTTTTGGTTGTTTATTAACCAAGAACTAGTTAGGTTGACGCGCGATGCACGTCTTTACGAAATATGTTAATGATAAATTGCAAATTTGTTATCTTACTTTGCTATTAGATCAACTTTATTATTTTAATGGTCATCTAGGCACTATATCACTTTTTCTTATAAACTTGTTGACTTTTCGGTGGTAGTACAAAATAGCTAATGGATTAATATGTTATCTTACACTTATTCTTGATTCCGATAGAGAAAACTATAAAATTAGTAATGAATAATCAATAATTGGATATTGTTTTTCGAATTTATTAAATGAAAGCAAAGTAAAACAAACATAGAACTGTCATTGATGAAAATAGTATAGAGTATAAAGTTAGTTAAATCATTCATCTTTTTAAAATGACAGAGGCCCTTAATAGTACCATGGGTCCTACTAAGCGGGCCCACAATGAACATGTGTGGGTCCCACAAATAGTGTGCGGGCCCCACATGGGTCCCACCTCGGGGGTCCCATATGGGGGTCCCATGTGAGTCCCCACAATGAACATGCGTGGGTTCCACATAAATAGTATGCGGGTCCTAGGTGGGTCCCACATTAAATATACGTGGGTCCCACATAAATAGTGTGCGGGCCCCACGTGGGTCCCACCACGCAGGTCACATATGCGGGTCCCACATAAATAGTGTGCGGGCCTCACATGGGTCCCACCTCGTGGGTCCCACATAAATAGTGTGTAGATCCCACGTAAATAGTAGCGGGTCCACGTGGAGCCAAAGTTCAAGAGAGAGCCTCAAATCTTGGGACTTTAGTATACGTGGTAGATTCCCAAAGTCCATAACTTGTTCAAGTTAGCCGCCAAAGTTCGTTGAAAGACTGAAGAAATTGCCCCAGATGAAGCGAATAAGAAGCCCTCCTTGCTTTAATACCGCCATATATAGTCCATAGCAACGATCAGCTCCCAACAACACAATCATCTTCAAAGATCTTCTTTCATCTCCCCCAAGCATAACCTCTTTGTGGCAGCGGAGATGCCACGAGAGCTGAGTGAGGCTCCAGCGCCGGCGATGGTACCAACTACCCATGTGGCTGCGATCAAGGTGATTTCGACATCGCGTTCTAAAAGAAAAAAAAAATTCACTTCACCCACGTTCACTGCGACATTGATGCCACCACACATTGAATGCGCTCCTGTCTCCTCTCACGTCCTCTGTCCTTGGTCGTAAATGTCGCTGCCTTCCGCTTCTATTTTTGCTCCTGTGCTGAGGCTGTTTGCAGCAGTAGCCTGTAAAGGCTCCTGGGCCGCTATTGTAGAGGTTTTTGGGCTCAAATTCGAGTGCAGCGGTAGCCTGTAAAGGCTCCTCTATTCTATCGGCGGCCCAACTCGCCCCCCAAATACCCCGGCTCGTCCCAAACGCGTCGTGCCCTCCCTCTCACCCCCCGTCGTCTCCCTCTCGCCCCCGTCGCCATCTCCCAATCGCGCCCCACCTCCGTCTCCCTGTCTCCCCCCGCTGCCATCTTCGTCGTGAGCGCTGCACCACCACGGGGTGCCTCTCCCTCGCCCTGCCGCCGTCTTCCTTTCTCCCCTGCTGCCGTCTTTGCCGCACGCGCTGCATCACCACGGGGTGCCGCTCCCTCTCGCCCCCACAGATCTTCGCGGAGGATGGTTGTTAGCGGGAAGCACCCACCACGGTGGCGTCCCTGGAGAGCACTGCATCGAGCCAATCGCCTCCAAAGTGAGTAATTTGCACATCGATCTAGATTCACTTCAAATAATCGATCTAGTAGAGTTGTTGTTTCCGTTGATTGGTGTTGTCCTGGTGATAAATTTTGCTATGGATGACAGCCACTGTTCATGTTCAGTAACTTCTTAAAGATTTTTAGCTATTGTTGTATCCCTGATGGGTTATCATTTTCTCAAGCTCATAACTGTTTATTAGTTAGTTTGGTTTATTACTCATGGTTCATGCGAGTAACAACAACTCTTCCTGTATCTCTTGTTGAGTTGATGTTATGGACGAGTGGACAGGCTGGTTATGTTGGTGCAATGTTTGACGTGTTGAAAAATGCATAATTGAAGGATGCAATCAGATATTAGTCCAATTTTTTGATAGTTGCCAGAATGAATGTCTTGCCACAATTAAAAAAATAATAGAAAGTGAGAAAAACATTTTTTGATTGTTGGGAATGCCTTGTAAAAATTTCAATTAATGTTTGTCATCTGCTTCAGTGTTGTCTTTATCATTATTCTTCTGTTTCAAAATTAACTGGGGGGGGGGGGGTATAAACTTGAAATGCAAACAGATGGACTAAACAATGGACACTATTGCACTTGTTACTATGCTGATTTTTTTTCCTGGCAGTAGATAAGGCGTACTTTGATATCTTGTGGTGCTAATCATTTTGACAGTAAATTGTACACCATTGCCCCTGCATGAAGATCTCCTGGTAGTGGCTTCGTCTAGAAATATAATGCCCTTTTTCTGTTTAATTGGTACAGATGTTTAAAGAACATTGCACCTTCACAGCACGGTGTGCCAAAGCCAAGCCATGCCCTGCCTTTATCATCACATATGCTTCTTGACAACAAAGTCTTTCATCTTTGTCAGAATGTTGATGAAGACTTTAGCCATCATATGTTCTGCAAGTACAAATCCTGATGCTCATATACTTATGGTCAGCTGCCAATGCACTAAGTGACGCCATCCTGCCTAGCCACCTGGCCGATCTAGACCAACTTAGAACAAGGCTAATAATTTAACATGCTGTTGATAATATGTTGTACCATGTCATCTTAGACCCATCTTCCCATTCATCTATGCTTGCATAGCCAGCCAGAGCAATGAGCCAAGCAGCTTCATAAAGATACAAGATCTAGCAACTGCATACACAATATTAATAAAGTAAGAAAATGATCTTTTTCATCAAACTGATTTCCTGTTTAAAGAATAAACAGAGCAAAAAAGGAGTAGTATCTCACATCAGCTAATCAGATTCAGTCACTTCTATCTGTTTTTTTTTCACATTCAGTCACTTACAGTACATTTGTTTTTTCACATTCAGTCACTGTTTTTTCACTTTTGTTTTTTTACATGAATTCTTGTAGCCAGGATGATTGTTCTGTCTACGCAGAAGAGTCTTGCCACAGAACTTCAGCTGCTTTAATTTTGCCATGTGTCTTGTCATTTTCTTTTAAATATGTTGACTGAATTTTTCTTTGGAACAATGTAGGATGGACGATTTCTTTCCAGATCTCAATGATGAAGCACCACACCCAGCCGCACCGGGTGTTGATGCAGCACAACTGGAACCACCACACCCATCAGCACAGGGTGTTGCTTCTGGAGGAGTTTCTGAATCTTCGATGAGCGGTTCTAGTTCCAAGATGGGGGCAACAAGGAACAAGCTGACCAACTTCTCAGCTTATGAAGACAATGTGCTCTGCAAAGTATGGGTGGAAATTACCACTGATCCTGTCACCAACACAGGCTAGAGGAAGGAAGCCTTTTGGCTTCGTGTGCGTGACAGATACAACGCCAAATGCGGCAGCTATCCACAGAGGACCTAGAAATCCATGTGCACCGCAAGATGATGTTAGAGATAGAGAGGGAAAGGTTGGCTTTGGATGATCAACGACTTCGCATGGACGATGAAAAGAAGGAGAAGGAAGAGGATGAGCGTAGTTTAGCCATTAACCTTGATCAATGCCAACCAATGCAACGCATGTACTAACAGGCGCTACAAGAAGATATGTCTTGACTCCATGGATCAAATCAGTGAGGAAGTCTGAAGGAGAAGGTCAGCTAGGAGGCTGCTAAGGTCAAGGCTGCTGCAAGTAGTTTATGATAATTAGATGTTGAATCTAGAATTTCAGTGGCAGTTTCAATTGTAATAATTATAGTTTAATCTAGAATTTCAGTAATCATTATGACATGTTTCTGGTGCTTGCAAGGACATGTAATAATCTGAATATTCGGTGCAATCTGTCATTTTTCATTGCATATTCAGTGCAATTCTGTCATTTTATTTGTATAATATTCTTGGTTGCTATTTCTTTGTTAACTGCATATTCCGTGCAATCTGTCATTTTTCATTTCTGCTCTCTGTACCTAGCCTAACTGAATTCAGAATTCAGTCAGGTTCTTTCAAGTTGACTCATTTCAGTGACCATGTTGTGATCAAATAGCTGTAACCGAAGGCATGTCCATTTGGAATTCCACTTCCACCTGCGAATTCCAACCAGCAAGGCAAAAGAACCGTCAAGCTCGTCGGAGGCAAAGGGAGACCATGGCCGGCGCGTGGCAGCGTGGGCGGGCAAGAGGCATGACTTGGGGCGGCTCCAGTTCTCGTGGGAGAAGGCGAAGGCGGTGAGCGCGCGGACGTCCCAGGCGGGGGAGAGCCGCACCGTCTCCTCCAGCGCGCGCCGCCCGGCCGCGGACGGCAGCCCCCGCGCGTTCCCGTCCATCACCGCGGATGCATAGCAGATCGCGAGGTGCGTGTCGACGGTGGAGGCTACTGCTGCAAATGGTCTGAGGCCTACTCCAACAAGAAGCTATAGGATAGCTGATCGAATTTATTTTTTGATGAACAATTGAAGCTAGCGACGGTTCCATATCGTCTCACATGCATGATGGTGCACGTGGGCATGCGATGGTGCGACGTCAGGCAGGACTGCAGGAGAAATGACTTGTTGTGTGGCGTCCAGGTTGGTTCAAGATGGACGGCATATAGGAACACTGTAAAATCGTACAGCCGGCTCCAACAAAGTCATTATTACCTATATAATATATAAACATTTCTTTTTGTACAATCATAAATTCTTTCTTTTTGTTTACATGTATCACCTTAAAATGACAGACACTCACACGCACGCATACACATTCACCCTAAATACTGACAGGTTCGAGATTGATCTTGAGCTGAGCACGAAATGTGTTTTTTGAACAGGCTCGCTCCAAGAAAAAAATAGTGAATGCAGATTGAGAAATGCATGGTGGTACCGTTATTTTTTGAAATTCGTTCACATGTTTATTAGAGAACTAGCTTATCAACTCGTGCTACCGCACGGGCTAATTAGAATAAATATAAAAAATTAAAACTCATAGCTAACAATTATAATGATCTATCGCACTATATCTTTCATCTGTTAAATTTCTTAAACACTATACTCTAGATAGTTATTTTATGTAATTACAATATGTTTACTTAGTCACAATTTTTTGACATAGCATTACACCTCCATATGTGTTTTTTTTATAGTTTGACCTATGTGAATAATATACAAATTTATTCTCATGTCTTCTCTCTTACATGAATATGACAGAACAATATTAATAATGATAGAAATAGTAATTTAGAATTTTATATTGGTGCATTTTAGGAATTTTTTTATAATATATATTCTAGATTAAGATTTAGGAGGGCTGGCTACGGTACACCTCATTAACTTCGAGGAGGTAAGATTTTAATTAAATATGGACCCTTCAATATACATATTCAATATACATTGAGAAAAATCAATTACAAAACATGAACCACTTATTAACCGCCTCTTTAACTACCGACGGCAAAAAAAAACTCCAACTCTCGTCACGTTTGCGTAGAGGGTTTGATTTTCCTTTCCCGGTTTCTTGTCATCCACAATCAAGTTTGTTTATAGCGTAGCCATCACGGTCATATAGACAATAAAAATGTTCAAATTTTGGATGACAATAAATGGCTATGTCATGTACACGTACAAAGAAAAAAGATGAAGCATCATTAATAGAGAGAAAAAAACATTCAGGCTATCGGCATGTCACATTCACGTTGAGTGGAAAAAAACACAGCATCAACTGAGAAAAAAACATCCAGGCAATCGGTATATCACGTTCAAGTCGAGAGAAAAAATAAAGATGAAGAAAAAGTAGTAGAGAACACGTGCGAGAGATTAAAAAAAGGAAAAGAAGAAAAAGTAACTGCATTTTCTTTTTTTATTGGATATAGTTTGAGATTTTCATAATTTTCTTTATTTTTTAAATTGAAAAGCATATAGATAAAAAATATTCCGTTACATCCTAAGAGGTAATATATCATCGTGACCATATTGATCTAATTAAATGGATTGCTTACAATTATTTTAGATTACCGTAGCAAACCCCTTACTTAGTCACAAATTTTTTACACAACATCACACCTCCATATGTGTTTTTTATTGTTTGAGCTACGAGAACAATATAAAAAATTATTCCTGTGTCTTCTATCATACATGAATATGGCGCAACAATGTTATGATAGAAATTGTAATTTTGAATTTTATGTCGATGCATCTTAAGATTTTTTACAATATATAATCCAGATTCAAATTTATGTATAATGTAGATTCAGATTTTGTTATATATATATAGGGGCTACTTCATATTTATTAATTAATGGTGTCGGGCACCTACAAAAGGGGTACCCCAATCTAGGCCCAAAACTACTCGGCATCAAGGCCCACGACGATACTAACCCGGCACCACAGCCCAGCAAAGGCCCGCCATCGCTACGAGTCCTCGGGACCCATCCAGCTCGAGGTAAACGACCGCCCACGAGCGGGTGGTTTCCGTCTCGTTCGAGGCTCGGCGGCCTCGACCCCCACCCTCGAGGGGGTGTTTTCCGTCTCGTTCGAGGCTCGGCGGCCTCGAGCTTGCGATCCAAGCTCGAGCCGGCCTCGTCGGGAACGACGCCCAACGCACTGCGACTCATCGGAGTCATGACAACGCGGTCAAAAAGCGGGAATCACTGCTCCACGCCATCACCTACCCTCCGGAGAAGACATCGGTCAAATCCACTCGCAACAGTGAACTCTGAGCGCCATGCTGCATGCCAGACCTAACCCTGCCAGCAGCACTGTGCCAACCACTCCTTTGACTTTACCCCCCGCCGGACGCGCTGCCACCCTCGAAGGCAACCTCGAAGGAGACCATAGAACGCCGTACGCAAGACACCACCCTCGACGCCGTGAACTGTCATGAGAAGGAAGGACGATACGTCAGCCCCAGCCATGTCGTCAGCCGGAGTTGGAAGGCGCGATTCCCGCCGGCACGATGCGCGGTATGGACGAACAGTGCACACAACGACAAGCATATGTACTCGCACCCCGCCCCCTTGGTCTATAAAAGGGGAGGGAAGCCCATGCAAAGGGCAAGACACGCAGAGCTCACAAATCTCACGAACACAGCGACAACCATTTCACTCAGACGCACACACCGTAGCCCGGGACTTAGGAGATCATCTCCTTCTCCCACCTTGCTTGTAAACCCCTACTATAAGCAACACGTAATCCGGTGCATCGCACCATTGCTGGACGTACGGCCCAGTGGCCGGAACCAGGATAAACCCCCGTCTCTTCTCTCGCCATCAGGGAAACGAGTGGATTAGCACCGCAATCACTCGTTGGTGCCGGTGCGACCAAAGCAGGCACCGACAGTTGGCGCGCCAGGTAGGGGACCAGCGCTGCGCTACTCTCTCCTCCTCGATGGTGAACTTCGGCGAAGGACGGCCTCCGCTAGGCGAGAGCAATCTGCTCCCAGCGGGGCAGGAGATCCGGTTCGGGAGCTTGCGGTTCCAAACATGTGGCAATGATTACCACATGCGCATCCTCCAGGAGGATCCCAGCGACCGACCAGAGCCTCATCATCAGCCTCCGGTGGCACCGCGACGGCGGAGTCGTCCCGGACCTCGCGCACGACGAACGCGCGCTGCAAGGCGCGCCGCCGACGTCGGCGACCCCCATCCCACAAGGGAAGGGGACGCCCTGCGGTCAGGGTCACAGGAGAGGGCTGCTCCCTTCCTCCCAGGGCCCATGTCTGCACCACGCGCTGCGACAGCGTATTCCTATCCCTACGGGCTACGCAAGTCCGCGGATGCGTACGCCTCTTCCATCCGCACTACCATGAGTGCGTATGGCGACCAACCTGGTTGCCACTCAGTCTCTGAGCAAGACTTCGCCGATCCGTTGCCCAGCGATTCCCGCACGGAATCCGAGGATGGACACGCATTTATGCGTAGACACCCTGGTTGGGACTACTTGGGTCTCCGCGACCCAGAGGCCTTTATTGCCTTTCAAACAACGGCGGATTACTGCTTCTGGTATTCCGATGATGAATATGACCCAACCAAGGAGTGTTTCGTCATCAACGACGGACAACCCAGCGAGGGATCGACGTCTGACGATGACGGTGGGGGTGACGACCAGGGGGACAACGATGGCATAGATCGGATAGGCGCGCAGCCATCGGACCCATCGGATCACTCTCCTTCCGAGGACGAGCGGGATCCGCGCCACCTGCCACGAGCTAGTGGTGACGTCTCGCCACCGGCGCGCTCCGACCGCGAGCCGGCCAAGCAAGGCGACGAGCACGGCACGGACGCCCGACACGCGGGACGAGTGGCTCAGGCCTGCATCCTTGCTGAGGGCAAAAATGACGAGCTCTCTCCCAGGGCAAGCCAGAAGCTCATCGCGGCGGCCGCGCTGCTCCGAGCCATGCCGGAGGCAGCCACCCCCGAAGGGCAGAAACTGCACCTAGAGGCCCAAAAGATGGTCGAGACTGCCGCCCGACAACAGGCCGAGAGCTCGGCCTCCCGCCTTCGACGCTCCTCCGCCTCGAAGGGCGAACGAGGAGGGGAGTCATCGGTACGCTCACCCCGGCCTAACGGCAGGGCACGAGCACGATCCCGCGGCGACTCTCGCCGAGACTCGGAGCGACGCCACGCCAACGAGCCATGCGCGCCCGAAGCACGAACGCTTCCAGCGAGGGTGCCCGCGAGTTCACGCCTCCGGGACACTCGTGGCACGGACGATGATGGCGACGCTCGCAACACCCTGAATCAAATCAGGCAGCGAGAGGGAGCCCAGACCCACCAGCGCGGGCGCACCGACGTTGTTTGGAACCGGGATGCGGCTCCGGAGCCAGCGGGAACGCGGGTGTTCAGTTACAACATCCGCACTGCCCCGATTCCCCCCCGTTTCCGACAGCCTACCACCATCACCAAGTACTCTGGGGAAACGGACCCCAGGGTATGGCTCAACGACTACCGCCTAGCGTGCCAGCTCGGTGGCGCCACAGACGACGCCATGATCATCCGCAATCTGCCACTCCACCTGGCAGATTCCGCACGGACATGGCTCGAGCATCTGCCCCCCAACCGGATCCGCGACTGGGACGACCTGGTCGAGACCTTCGTTGGGAATTTCTAGGGCACCTACGTGCGCCCTGGGAATACGTGGGACCTTCGAGGGTGCAGGCAAAAGCCCGGTGAATCTCTGAGGGACTTCATCCGGCGCTTCTCCAAGCGCTGCACCGAACTTCCCAACATCACCGATCACCAGATCATCCACTCCTTCCTCGAAAGCACCACCTGCTATAGCCTGGTGTGCAAGTTGGGGAGGAGCCCACCCCCCGACGCGAACCGGCTATTCGAGATAGCCTCGAAATACGCGTCGGGGGAAGAGGCGGCCAACGCCATCTTCAACGACAAAAAGGGGAAACGCCCCGAGGAAGCGTCCGCGGAGGACGATAAGGCGAAGGGCCCCTCGAAGAAGCGGAAGCACGGCAAGAAGTGGAAGAAGACCCGGACGCCACGCGGAGCAGGCGACGTCGAGGACGAGGCCCTCGCGGTCGACCCTAACCACAAGGGACCTCGAGGTCCCCCGCGTGGTGGGGGTGTTTTCGACGACCTCCTCAAGAAGCCGTGCCCTTACCACAAGACCGCAATCGCTCACACCCTCGAGCAGTGTGAGATGCTGCGGAAGTTCTACAACCGCATCCCTCGAAAGGATGGCGGTCCGCCCAAGGATGACGACGGATACCCCGAGGTGGAACACGTGTTCTTCATCACAGGAGGTCCTGCGGCCAACTTGAAGCCTCGACAGCGGAGGAGGGAACACCGAGAGGTCATGCTGGTCCGCCTAGCGACCCCCTCGTACCTCGACTGGTTATCGGAGACCATCTCGTTCGGTCGCGAGGACCATCCAGACCACATCCCGAACCCCGGGCAGTACCCTCTCGTCGTCGATCCCGTCATCAGCAACACGCGCTTCTCCAAGGTGCTCATGGATGGCGGCAGCAGCCTCAACATCTTGTACGCTCCAACTTTGGAGCTTATGGGGATCAGCACCTCCGAGCTGCGGCCCAACAAGTCCTCCTTCCATGGGGTCGCGCCCGGAAAGCGCGTCCAAACCCTCGGGCAGATCGACCTGCCCGTCTGCTTCGGAACCCCGGCAAACTTCCGCAAGGAAGTACTCACCTTCGAGGTAGTGGGCTTCAAGGGAGCCTACCACGCCATCTTGGGAAGGCCAGGCTACGCCAAGTTCATGGCCATCCCCAACTACACCTACCTCAAGATGAAGATGCCAGGGCCTCACGGAGTCATCACGGTCGGCCCGACAGTCGAGCACGCCTACGTGTGCGACATCGAGAGCATCGAGCTCGTGGAGGCTCTCGCCCTCGATGAGACCCTCGTGGCGGATCTGGAAGCGATCGTCAACACGCTCCCTGATGCCAACGAACGGCAGCAGGGGAGCTTCGCGCCCGCTGAGGACACCAAGACAGTTCCCCTCGACCCCGACAGCCCCGATGGCAAGGTGTTGAGGATCAGCTCTTCCCTCAGCGACAAATAGGAAGTGGTGCTCGTCGACTGTCTCCGCGCTCACGCAGACATCTTCGCGTGGAGCCCCTCGGACATGCCAGGCATTCCGAGGGAGGTCGCCGAGCACTCTCTTGATATCCGCCCCCACTCCAAGCCGGTCAAACAACGTCTCCGCCGTTTCGACGAAGTGAAACGGCGGGCGATCGGTGAGGAAGTACGCAAACTTTTTGAGGCCGGATTCATCAAGGAAGTGTTTTATCCCGAGTGGCTAGCAAATCCTGTACTAGTGAAAAAGAAAAGTGGGAAGTGGAGGATGTGTGTAGACTACACCAGCTTGAATAAAGCATGCCCGAAAGTCCCATTTCCCTTGCCACGTATAGATCAAATCGTAGATTCCACGACGGGATGCGAACTCTTATGTTTCCTTGATGCGTACTCTGGCTACCATCAGATCAAGATGAAGGAGTCGACCAGCTCGCGACTTCCTTTATCACTCCTTTTGGCATGTACTGCTACGTTACGATGCCCTTCGGCCTTCGAAACGCCGGGGCCACGTATCAACGCTGTATGCTCCACGTCTTCGGGGATCATATAGGTCGTATCGTAGAAGCATATGTCGACGACATTGTCGTAAAAACCAGGAAGGCGGACGACCTGGTACGCGACCTCGAGGTCGTATTTAGCTGCCTCAGGGCGCACGGAGTAAGACTCAACCCCGAAAAGTGCGTCTTCGGTGTGCCTCGAGGAATGCTCTTGGGTTTCATTGTCTCTGAACGAGGCATCGAGCCCAACCCCGAGAAGGTCACGGCCATCCAACAGATGGAACCGATCCGCGACCTAAAGGGTGTGCAGAGGGTAATGGGATGCCTAGCGTCCCTGAGCCGCTTCATTTCTCGCCTCGGAGAGAAGGGGCTACCTCTGTATCGACTTTTGAGGAAGTCAGAGCACTTCACCTGGACCGCGGAGGCCCAGGAAGCCCTCGATCGACTCAAAACAGCGTTAACGAACATGCCGATCCTTACCTCGCCGAAAGAGGGCGAACCTCTCCTCCTCTACGTCGCAGCAACGACTCAAGTCGTGAGCGCGTTCATAGTAGTGGAAAGGACCGAGGAAGGACACTCTCTACCGGTCCAGCGACCGGTCTACTACATCAGCGAGGTCCTATCTGAGACCAAGACGAGGTATCCCCACATCCAGAAGCTGATCTACGCCATCGTACTGGCTCGACGCAAGCTGCGACACTATTTCGAGGCCCACCCGGTGACCGTTGTGTCGTCCTTTCCGCTGGGTGAAATCATTCAGAACCGCGAGGTCTCTGGGCGAATCTCGAAATGGTCAACAGAGCTGATGGGGGAGACCCTCGCCTACGCCCCAAGAAAAGCCATCAAGTCCCAGACTCTGGCTGACTTCGTAGCCGAGTGGACCGACACCCAGCTCCCCCCTTCGAAGTCCAGCCTCGACTGCTGGGAGATGTACTTCGATGGGTCGGTGATGAAGACCGGCGCCGGCGCCGGCCTACTCTTCATCTCACCCCGCGGAGAGCACCTTCGATACGTCGCGCGACTCAACTTCCCCGCGTCGAACAACATGGCGGAGTATGAAGCGCTCCTTGCCGGCTTGAAAATCGCACTCGAGCTCGGCATTAAGCGCCTCGACATTCGTGGCGACTCGCAACTGGTCGTCGATCAGGTGATGAAGGAATCGAGCTGCCATGACGAAAAAATGGCGGCGTACTGCCAGGTGGTACGTAAGCTCGAAGACAAGTTCGACGGCCTCGAGCTCCACCACATCGCACGAAGGTACAACGAGGAGGCCGACGAATTGGCGAAGATCGCGTCGGGGCGAGCCACCGTTCCCCCGAACGTTTTTGCCAAGGACATCGACGTACCCTCGATCACCCTCGCCACCTCGACCCAGGCCTCGACCGCACCCGACGCTCCAACATCCGCCCTCGACCCCACGAGCGCGGAGCTCTTGGCGGACGAGGACGAACCTATGGGATATGAAGCTTGCTCGGGAGAAGAGGACGAGGCGGAGGCGATGGAAGTTGACGAGGTTTCGGCACCTCGAGATTGGCGGAGCCTGTGCCTCGACTGGCTCAACGGAGGCGTCTTGCCTAACGATCGAACGGAGGGAAGGCGCGTAGCGAGGAAAGCTAAACGGTTCCTCATCATCGAGGGGGAACTATACCGACGGGGAGCCTCGGGGGTCTTGCAACGCTGCATCCCGATACCCGAGGGAAAAGAGCTTATCCTCGACATTCACGCGGGCGTGTGCGGACATCACGCCGCTCCACGAACGCTCGTGAGTAACGCCTTTCGACAAGGCTTTTACTGGCCCACTGCCGTGGCAGACGCCATGGAAGTAGTACGAACCTGCGAAGGGTGCCAGTTCTACGCGCGTAGGACGCACCTACCTGCTCAGGCGTTGCAGACCATCCCCATTACGTGGCCCTTTGCCGTATGGGGCCTCGACCTTGTCGGGCCAATGGCGAAAGCGCCCGGGGGCTTCACGCACCTGCTGGTGGCGATCGACAAATTCTCCAAATGGATCGAAGCTCGACCCATCAGTAGAATCAAGTCTGAGCAGGCGGTGCTTTTCTTCACCGATATAATCCATCGCTTCGGGGTTCCAAACTCCATCATCACCGACAATGGTACACAATTCACAGGAAAGAAGTTCTTAAAGTTCTGCGACGATTTCCACATCCGAGTGGATTGGTCGGCAGTCGCCCACCCACAAACAAACGGCCAAGGAGAACGTGCCAATGGCATGATTCTGCAAGGCCTAAAGCCCAGAATCCACAACAAGCTGAAGAAGTTTGGGCAAAAGTGGGTACAAGAGCTACCATCGGTGATTTGGTGCCTAAGAACAACCCCAAGCAGAGCGACAGGGTTCTCCCCATACTTCCTCGTCTTTGGGGCAGAGGCCATCCTCCCTACGGATCTGGAGTATGGGTCCCCTAGGCTCCGAGCGTACCAAGAGCAGCGAAATTGCCAGGCTCGAGAAGACTCGCTCGACCAAGTCGACGAAGCTTGAGACGTGGCTCTACTCCACTCGGCGAGGTACCAGCAGAGCCTGCGTCGACAACAGGCTCGAAGGATCCGGCATCGAGATCTCTGCAAAGTAGACCTCGTGTTGAGGCTTCGACAGGACAACCGAGGGCGGCACAAGCTCTCACCCCCGTGGGAAGGGCCGTACATCGTCGCCGAAATTCTCAAGCCCGGAACGTACAAGCTAGCTGACGAGGACGGGCACGTCCTCACGAACGCCTGGAACATCCAACAGCTACGTCGTTTCTACCCCTAGAGTGGTCCCGTGGCCCTCGAAATTTTTGTACATATTCTAGTTTTGTACAAGTCTTTTGAATCAAGTGTCGATATCTTTACCCCCACAGTTTGGAAGAAAATAAAACGAACTTTTATTCCTTTCAGGCTTCGAGGAAGGTTTGGCTCTACCCTCGGTAGAGCCATCCCTCCCTCGGGGGCTACATGGGGGCTAACCCTCGAAAAAATCGTCGCTTTTCAAAAAAGTCCTTTGCGAAACCTCGAAGGAAACACGCTAGGCGTGAAACGGACAAGGGCAGGGTCGCCTGAGCCGAGTGTTCGCTTACGCCTCGAGGCTACGGCAACACCTCACTTCCCTCCGCCTAAGTCATTCATGTACGAACGATCCTAGCAGCGTTTCCTCTCGAGGCACAAGCATCGGACTAATGCACGTCGCAAAGACATCGCATAAAAAGCAAACATCACGTTTAAAGCAAAATAAACGATGTTCAATGAGCAATTTAGTCTTACATAAAAAGTCTAAAAGTTCTAAACTACTTCTTTACAATCGGGCTCGATGGCCCGAGATTTTCAGGGATCGCCCCCGCCGCCAAGGTCGTCCCAGCCGCCGCCATCCTCGCCAGGGAAGAGGACGCCCTCGAAGTGGCCGGCAAGCACTCGCGCCGTCCCGTCAGCAGCAGCGTCAGCCTCCTCCATCACCGCCACCGCCTCCTCGTCGTTGAGCTCGTCGGCGACGACGTACCCAGCGGCGAGCTTCGAGAGGTCTGCTTGGTAGTGGGTCGTAACCACTCCAAGCGCCTTCCGAACTCCAAGCAGAAGGGCCTCCTTCACGCGCGAAGTGAAGTGGCCCCCAAGCACTCGAAGGCGACTAGCGAGGGAGCTCCCGGACTGCAAGCCGGGACCAGCAATCTCGTTGCAGGCGGCCGAGGCTGCCCGCACCAGCTCATCGAGCTCGCGCTGGGTCTCCGTCTGCGCCACCAGCATGGCTTCCTTTGACTCAGTCTCGGACTGAAGCGCCTGCTTCAACGCTGCACCAACAAAGTCAGTCAGAAACAAAAACCAACGAAGCAAAAGGGTCGGAGCTCGAGCCAAATCAGCTTACCCTCGACCTGTCCCTGAGCAGCCTCGAGGGCCCTCTCCGCCTCTCGGGCCCGCTGCTCCGCCTCTCGAGCTTGCCGCTCCGCCGTAGCCCGAGCCGCTTGCTCTCGCTCGAGCTGGTCTCGAGCCTCGACCACGAGGCGCCGCTCCTCCTCGACCGATGACTCCGCCGTGCGGCGCGCAGCCCGCTCGTTGTCCAGCCAGTCGCTGCTGTTCGCGAGCTGCTCGCGCAGGGCGCTGACTGAGCCTTCGAGGTGGGCGATGACCTCGCCCTTTTCTCGACCCTGGGCGAGAGCCCGGTCCCGAGCACCTTGAAGGTCGTCCAGCTGGCGCTCTCGAGCCTCGAGCGCCCCCGACAAACGACGGAGCTCCAACAACAGCTCTGCAATCTGGTCGTTCTTCGCAAACGCCTGATTGCGGAGTTCCTGCGAGAAAACAAAGCTAAGCCTTTTTTGAGCAACAAAGTACGGCGAAAACGCTAGCTACACCGAAACGAACCTGGTGGACCTTGCCGGCCTCGTCGTGAAGACGGAGGATGTCCTGCAGCGCCCTGCGGACGTCCAGGCCGTGCGACGACTGGACCTCCCACAGGTGCTCCTCCGCCACGGCTTCATCGACGAACTGCTGGGGAAGCACGCTGCGGGCCTGCCACATTTCCGCGCTTCCGCGGGCGTGCGCCCCATAAGACCAGGCCGGCGCCGGTAACGGCGAAGCCACGACGAGAGTCGACGGCGCGGCCTCGCCACTCTCGTGCCCCCGCGCCACAGGGGCTCCCACCCCCAGAGCCTCTGCCAGCTCCTTCAGGTGGGGGAACACGCCGCCATGGGTTCGTCCCTCTCCCCCCTCATGCGGGGGGACCTCCGCGGCGTCCGCCTCCACGGGCGCCGCAGACGGTTCCTCGACGCGAAGAGCCTCCCCAGGCGCGGGGGTGGCCTCCTCGGGCCGAGCCGCCTCGGCGTGGGGCTCGACCGCGCCCTCGAGGAGCTGAGGCGGCCTTGGCTCCTCGAGGACTGGGGGCGCCTCCTCGCGCGGCTGTTGCCCGACCTGCAGCTCCGCCTGAGTGTCGAAGAACGTAACGAAGTCCTGCACGACTTCGTTCGTCGGGCCCAGGAGCTGCGAGGACGGGTGCGGCGACGAGCTAGGCCCGATCTTGAGGGCCTTGGTTGGCGCGAGGGAAGGCGTGCTCCGCCCCCCAGATCGACTGCGACACGAAAAGAGCTCGGTCAGAGACAAAAACGAAACGCCAACGACAAGCAAGCAACAAAGAAAACTTACCGCACGAAGGGGAGTTTCCGTTTTGGCCTCGAGGCCGGAACGGGAGCTGCCCCCGGGACCTCGCCTCCCGTGGTCGTGCCGGTTTCCCCTTGAGGAGCCATCCTCGAGGCCTCGCCTCCCGCGGAGACGACGGCTTCCCCTTGAGGGGTTACCCTCGAGGCCTCCTCGCCCCTCGTAGAGTCGACGGGCTCTACTTGGGGGACCTCCACTTCCGGCCCACGGGCCGGGGCCTCCTCGACGGCGCTCGGCCGCACGGGCGCCTCGCCTCGATCCTGAGGATCCTCGAGGGCAGCCGGCGCTACCCCCGATGGGCCTTCAAAAGCAGGCCCCACGGTCGACGGAGGGGCCTCGCCTCGACCCTGGATCTCCTCAGGAACAGCCGTCGCTGCCCCCGACGGACGCTCGGCGGAGGGCACCGCGGTCGACGGCGGTGTCCCGAGATCAACGACCTCTTCGCCACCGCCCCCAGACGCCGCAGCGGGGGCGGGCCCACCGATGGGAAGCTCGAACGGAGATGGGCTCCTCGCCCCGCCGTCTTCGTCAGATCCATCGCGATCGGTGGAAGATTCCAGCGTAGGGAGCGGTGAGAGCCCCCGCTTCGCCCGCTCGCGATTCTCCGCCTCGAGCTTCTTCCTCTTCCGGTCCTTCCGTTGCCGCCGAGCCTCCCTCCGGGCCTTGGCCTCCTTCGCCTTCTCGGCGAGGGCGCGGTTGACAGCCTTGTCTTCAGGGACAGGGGGTTTGGAGTACTGGCCACGCGATACGCCCTGCAAGGCGCCATTCGCAAAGTCAGAAACACGAGAACAAAACAAAAAAGCCAAAACGAAGATCGAAGGTCACTCACGAGGCTCACGTAACCATCCTCGGGCCGCATCGGCACCGCCCACGGGTCGTCTGGCAGCTTGTCGACGGCGCGCCGCGCCCGCTGAACGGCGGTGGTGACGGGCAATGGCTCCGCCGCCATCACAGTGCCGGTGAGGTCGGCGTCGGGGGTCATCTTGTGCAACGGGAGCCTCCGCCGCATAAGGGGAAGCACCCGCCACCGGTGGAAGTTGGCGATGACCCCACCAGCGGTGAGGCCGAGCCTCGAGAGTCGTTGGAGCGCCTCGATCAACGGATCGAGCTTCTTCTTCCGCGCCGGCGGCGACACACCGAAGTGCCAGTCGTCCTGCTTCTGCGTCAACAGCAGGCCGGTATAGGGCGGCAGATGTCCTCCGTCGTTCCGGAGGTAAAACCATCCCTTGTCCCAATCTTGGTTATTGGAAACCATGGAACTCGGGATGTAGAGATCCTTGCGGCTCCTCCGGACTTGGAGCACCAGGCCACCGGCGCGAACAGGGCGACGAACCCCCTTGGAGACGCTCTTCGAGAAGAGCTCACCGATGAAGAGATGGCACCAAAGGTCCCAATGGGCCTCGATGCCCAGATAGCCCTCGCAGACGGCGACGAACACCGCCGCCTGCGAGATCGCGTTGGGCGACAAGTTGTGCAGCTCCACCTTGTAGTGGAAACACAGCGCCCGCATGAACCTCCCCACCGGAACGCCGAAGCCCCGCTCATGGAAACGAGCGAGGCTGACGACGTAGCCCGCCGGTGGATTGGGCTCCGTAGCGGCCCCCGGCGAGATCCAGACGGGCGGCTCGCCGTCGACGTTGGGCGGCAGCACCCCGACCTCCACAAGGCTGTCCAAGCAATGCTTGGTGGCATTGGACGGCTTCCATGGCGCGGGATCGATGTACTGGGCCATGGCGGAGGGGAGAGCTCGGACGAAGGAAGAGGACGAAGGCAAAAGCTGAGGGCAAAGGGAGCTGAAGGCAAGGGCTGGAATGCTAAGGGAAGCGTACCCTCGGCATGGGTGCTACCGCGCTATTTATACTCCTCTCGTGGAGCAAGGCGCGGCAGGACTCCGGCCTTGACACGACAGCCCCTAGGCTGACAGCCAGGCCCGCCCCGGGAGACGTAACGGCGCGGGCCGCGTCAACCGCGTAATCGAGTAACTGCGCCGTAAATTTCGAGGGGTCTGGCACGGCAGACGTGCGGTCGTGTCAAACTGCGCCCGCACGCCTCGCCTGAGAAAGCGCGCCCACTTCACCCACGAACCCACGAAACCGCGAAGTTTTCGCTACGGGTCATCATGACCCGCGCAGAACGAGGGCGCATTCAAGGCACCCACCCTCGAAGGAGGGACCTCGAAGCTCGAAGGCTCGAGGGCGCCCATTCGAGGGACAGAGGTCTCAGAAGCCTCGATACCCCGCGCGGAGCGGGACCGTGGAATAACGCTCGATGCTTCCGCCTCAAACTGAAGGAGCCGTCGTGCTACTGATCAGGGGTTCGAACCTTGGGCCTACGAAGGGTTTCGACAAGGGCCTCAGATCAACCGAGTCAGGGATAATCGACGGTACCCTCGAAGCTCGAACGCTCGAGAAAACCAACCGATTATGTTCGAGGCCGGGCAAAGTGCCTAGATCGAGGGACCCCTCGAGGGGGAGCATCGAGCCCTCGACCTCTGTCGAATGAGGTCGAGTCCCGTCTAGCATACTTTTGTGAAAGGCTTCTACGGGCGTGTCCTATGACCACGAGCCTACCCTTATCGAACGGGGCATGGACGTCCGCTCGAATCACCCGTTACCAGCTCAACCAGGCACCCGTGGCTCGATCCCATCGAGGGAAGCACGGGTCGCCTCCCCCTCAGCACCCTCGGACAGGGAGCGCGAGGCACGAGAAGTTCGAAATTCCCCCTACCTCGGGCACGGTGGACGAACCCACGTCTCAGGAAACCGCGGGTGCTCCTCACCATAGGTGTTGAGACCTTGGGAGAATGTCAATCACTCTCCCAAGGCCTCGGGGGCTACACCCGCGGGTGCGCTAGCGCGCCCCCACGGATTCTCGGAACCAACGAAGATACGAGGGCCTCGAAAGCCTCGACGAACACCAACCTTCGCAGGATGAAAACCTCATTCCTGCGAAGGCTCGGGGGCTACTGTCGGGCACCTACAAAAGGGGTACCCCAATCTAGGCCCAAAACTACTCGGCATCAAGGCCCACGATGATACTAACCCGGCACCACAGCCCAGCAAAGGCCCGCCATCGCTACGAGTCCTCGGGACCCATCCAGCTCGAGGTAAACGACCGCCCACGAGCGGGTGGTTTCCGTCTCGTTCGAGGCTCGGCGGCCTCGAGGGTGACCCCCACCCTCGAGGGGGTGTTTTCCGTCTCGTTCGAGGCTCGGCGGCCTCGAGTTTGCGATCCAAGCTCGAGCCGGCCTCGTCGGGAACGACGCCCAACACACTGCGACTCATCGGAGTCATGATGACGCGGTCAAAAAGCGAGAATCACTGCTCGACGCCATCACCCACCCTCCGGAGAAGACATCGGTCAAATCCACTCGCAACAGTGAACTCTGAGCGCCATCCTGCACGCCAGACCTAACCCTGCCAGCAGCACTGTGCCAACCACTCCTTTGACTTTACCCCCCGCCGGACGCGCTGCCACCCTCGAAGGCAACCTCGAAGGAGACCATGGAACGCCGTACGCAAGACACCACCCTCGACGCCGTGAACTATCACGAGAAGGAAGGACGATACGTCAGCCCCAGCCATGTCGTCAGCCGAAGTTGGAAGGCGCGATTCCCGCCGGACGATGCGCGGTATGGACGAACAGTGCACACAACGACAAGCATATGTACTCGCACCCCGCCCCCTTGGTCTATAAAAGGGGAGGGAAGCCCATGCAAAGGGCAAGACACGCAGAGATCACAAATCTCACGAACACAGCGACAACCATTTCACTCAGACGCACACACCGTAGCCCGGGACTTAGGAGATCATCTCCTTCTCCCACCTTGCTTGTAAACCCCTACTATAAGCAACACGTAATCCGGTGCATCGCACCATTGCTGGACGTACGGTCCAGTGGCCGGAACCAGGATAAACCCCCGTCTCTTCTCTCGCCATCAGGGAAACGAGTGGATTAGCACCGCAATCACTCGTTGGTGCCGGTGCGACCAAATCAGGCACCGACAAATGGATACTTATTAAATAAAATATATTGGTGTCCATGTAGGATCCTAGGTGGATGTTTTGTTTGTTTAGAGAATTTCTAGGATTCCTCTATTTTTTTTATGTTGTCCACCTAGGATCTAGGTGGCATCACTTGGAGCCTTCAAAAAGAGCCTCCAATTAGTGATAGTAAGATATTGATAAACAATTATTCTGTTACCTCCTAAAAGGTAATGTATTATCGTCACTATCTTGATCTAACTAAATGGCTGGCTTACAGTTATTTTAGATTACTGTAGCAAACCCCTTACTTAGTCACAAATTTTTCACACAGCCTCAAACCTTCATATGTGTTTTTTTATTGTTTGAGCTATGAGAACAATATAAAAATTTATTCTTGTGTCTTCCCCCATACATAAATATGACACAACAATGTTAACAATGATAGAAATAGTAATTTAGAATTTTATGTTGGCGCATCTTAAGATTTTTATAATATATAGTCCAGATTCAAATTTAGGTATAATATAGATTGAAGTTTAGATATATACAAAGGGGCTACTTTATTTTTATTAGTTAATGGATAATTATTAAATAAAATATATTGGTGTCCATCTAGGATCCTACGTGGATGTTTTATTTTTTGAGAGAATTTCTAGGATTTCTCTATTTTTTAGGCTGTCCACCTAGGATCTAGGCGGCATCACCTGGAAACTTCAAAAGCAGTCTCTAATTAATAATGGGAGGATGAAACCATTGCAAGTAATCTCACACATGGTACCTGTACTGACATTACTACATTAGCATACAGATGACGGTCGATTCAGCGCATATAGAACTTGCTAGATACGACAAGTGAAACAAGAAGTAATGATATATGTCCTCAGATGTATGGTGGCCACAGGCCCACGATATCATTTCTGTTTTGTTACGCACAACATAGTGGCTTGATGTGAGTCCTGAGCGGCGTCTTCATCACCGTGATGAACACCGTCATGAACCCATAGAGCTCCGTCATGTCAACGTACACCACCACCAGCTTCCGCTGGCATTTCCCACTCGAACTCTCGCTCCATTGCTGTGACCAAGTCCTTGATGATGAACTGCACGCCTAACGCTGACCTCTGCCCCGCGCCGAATGGCATTATCTTGATCTCCTCAATAATACAAATAGTTTTTTTAGAAGCGGTCAAAAATTATTTTTAGAGACGTTTTTTGTCTGCCTCTGAGATAGTGCTTCTGTTAATGGTCTATTTTTTGGAGGCGGGCATGCGACCGCCTTTGTTAACCGGGGGAAAATAAAAAAAAATCAAAAATTCTAGATGAGCCCGACAAGCCCATCCAGGGCGCCAACGCTGGATCTCCGGCCGCTGGGCGCCGATGCTGGATCTGTGGCCTCTGCGATGAACCGGCTCGCGCCGCCGCCGCCGCTGTTGCTCGACTCCCCGCACCGTTGCAGCGGCCGCTACTCCGGACACTGCCTCGACCTCGGCCCCACATACGCGGAGGTCGGGAGGAGGTGGCGCTCGAGGTCAGAGGAGGCGTGCTGGAGGAGGAGCGCTCGAGGTCAGTAGGAGGAGCGTGCAGTGGGCAATTTGGCATGCGGCAGCTGGAGGATAGGAAATCAGTAAGGAGAGAGAAGAGCATTAGATACCCTAAACCCTAGCGTTTGTGGGCTTTTATACGACAGGGGAGGGAAATGATACTTAATGGGTTTTAGGCTCATTTTGGGCCATAGTATTTTAGGAGACAAGTTAGTCAACCTGGTTCATTGTTGATGACGCGCCGGTCTTGATTCTCCTCAATCCGAAACATCTCGTCTCCACTAGTGTGCTCACGCTTGGAAAATCGGCAGTGTTAGAGTTGTGCCGGCGGTCTCCAGGGAGAAGAGAGAGAGTTGGGAGGAGAAATGAATTAGTTGTGTGCGTTGATGGTACACATTGCACCTGGGTTGATTGAACATGGACGACAGGTAGAAATGGTCGTAAAATCGCGCAGATGTACAGTGGGCCGCAACAAAGTCATTATCTATGCTAGCCTATCAACCCGTGCTTCCGCACGGGTTAGTTAGAAATAGTTATAATTAAATTATCCATCTCATGCGTTTTTTCATCTATGAAAGATTCTAATAGTACTCTAAAGATAAATAATTATAATTGTAATAAGTTTAGTTAATAACATTTTTTCACTTTTCAATCAGAATTCCATGTGTGGTTGATATATCTATTTAGTTGAGCTATTTAAAAGGACATAAAAATTCGTGTTTGTATTCCTTCCCTCATGCATGAATATATGGCGACACACATCATGGGTAGTATTTTATATACACAATAACATAAATAATATATTAATAAGATACAAATAGTAATTTAGAATTTTATATTGGTGACTTTAAGATTTTTATATAATTATATAATTTAGATATATTCAAATTTAGGAGTTACTCTAACTTTTAAAAATTATATTGTTGGAACTTTAAATGCAAACTTAGGGGGTAATTTGATATTGTTTTTATAAATAGGTGAGTTATTTCCATGAAGATTAGGGGGTTACTTTAGATTTTTTTTTTGTAATGACTAAGGTGGGTAGTTTGGATAGATAATAATTAAAATGTCTCATGTAGTAGCAGATGCTTGACTGTAGATTGACCGAGTCCTTAAAACGTGGAGTGTTTGTTTGTTTTACGGATAACATTTGTTTACAGATGTTGTAACAGTTGTGATTTGTTTCTGAGTCCTTCCAAACATCACTTGTTCCATAGAATATTTGATACTCATGTTATATCAACTGAAAATATTGAAACTTGGTAGTTCAAGTAGCTATTTTTTTTCAAAAAATACTTGATACTCATGGCATCTCAACAAAACCTTTGAATCAAATTTGGTTGTTAAAATAACTATTTTATTTAGGAACATAAGCCTCACAATGAATATTTAATTATAAGTAGTAGCAGATGCTTGATGGCCGATTGTTTTGGGAAGCCTTTGATTGGGTGTAGGATATTTAGAGGTAGTTTATATTATTAGATGGGCCCTATGATACTCCAATTACCTCCTAGGAGGTAAAGGTTTAAATATATCTGGGCCCTTAATATTAAAAGAGATAAAACAATTAACTATAAAGGCAAAAAAAAAAATATAGGCGGCAACTGCTTCCTTCTTCATTGGATCTGGAAGGACATGATTTGTATGTATACATGCAGTTTGACAGATTGCCTTCTGTTATTTTATTTTGTTTGGCCGTGGATCTAGGCAAACTGACACGCTCAATAAAATTCACGAAGTGGACGTTGGAAGAAATTAAATAAGTATAACACTCATGCAAGGAAATTATATATGATATAGGAGAAACATCGATGGGAAAAAATTTCATGCTACGCATATAACTATATAAGAATCAATCACATCCGTGGGATCCTATTAACTGCAATATATTTTATTTAATAATTACTCATTACAAATAAAAATTATGAAGTAGTCAATATATTTTATTTAATAATTACTCTAGACTACTTCATAATTTTACACTGATGTCCATGTAGGATCCTAGGTGGATGTTTTGTTTTTTTGAGAGATTTTCTAGGATTTCTCTTTTTTTAAAGCTATCCACCTAGGATCCTAGGTGGCATCACCTGAAGGCCTCAAAAGGAGCCTCTAATTAGTAATAGTAAGATAATGGCTTTCTTTTTGTTTGCATATATCACGCTACAGCCGCAGATGCTCACATACATCAACCTCCATTTATATTTGATTCTGACAGGTTCGAGAAGATTGATCTAGCTGAGCACAAAATTTTTTGAACAGGCTTGCTCCAAGTGAAGATAACGAGTGCACGGATGGAGAAATGCATGGTGGTACATTTTTTTTTTATAAATTCGTTCACATGTTTATTAGAGAATGAAACCATTTCAAGTCTCTCACACATGGTACCTACACTGACATAGCAAACACATGACGCTCGATGCGTGGCAACGAACGCATATAGAACTAGATCACAAGAAGGATATACGTCCTCCATCTATATGTGATGCAGATGCATGTCCACATACCAACTTTCTTTTGTTACGCACATAGTGGCTTGATGTGTGTCCTGAGCGGCGTCATGACCGTGATGAACCCATACAGCTCCGTCATGTCAACACCACCACCACCTTCCACTGGCATCTCCCACTCGAATTCTCGCACCATCGCTGCGACCAAGTCCTTGATGAACTGCACGCCCAGCGCGGCGCCCGGGCACGACCTCTGCCCCGCGCCGAATGGCATCATCTTGATCTTCTTGGACCCACTTGGTACCAACCCCATACCTTCACCTTCACCGCCGGCAATAAACCGCTCCGGCTTGAACTCACCGGCATCTGTCCACAGCTTCTCGTCCTTGCCAATGTCCCCCAACATGAACTGCACTCGCATCCCGGTAGTTGCCGGCACGGTTTGTGCGCCGACCACCGCGCCCTCCGACCGGACCTCTCTCATGATTAACGGGAACGGTGGGTGCAGCCGGAGGCTTTCCATCACCACAGCGTGCAGGTACGACCCCGGGTCGCCGGAGCGCTTACCGGAGACGTGATCGCCATCGACGATGAGGAGCTCATGCCGTAGCTTTGTTTGGACCTCCGGTTTGATGACAAGATGGGCAAGTGTCCACTCTAGAACTGCCACGATCGACTCCACTGCACCCAGAAACTCCACGATGAGACTCACCATCTCGTCTTCCGTGAGGGCACGATGGTTGGCTCCACTTGGATCGTTTTCGTCAGGGATGCGAAGGTCGATGAGCGAGTCAACGTATGGCCACGTGCCATGTTTGGTGGATCGTCTTGTTTGACATCTCGCATTGATCAGAGGGACGAACAGATCCACCTGTTGAACTCACTGTTTTTCAATTTGAGTTTGAAACTCACAAATGTAAATATTTTGTACTTATCTCCATATATGAAAAACAGAATGGATGGTGTTTTAATAATGGAAAAAGTCCAAATTACTCCACTCAACTGTAAGCAAAGTCTACATAACCCCCTAAGATATTGTTTGGTTTATTTTACCCCCTAAAGGCCTAAACTATGTCATTTTGGCCTATTTTACCCCATAATACAATTTGTATCTTTCATTTTTCCATGTACAAGTGTCATATTACATTCAAATTTAGTGAGATGATAGTAGACGTCATAATGCGCGATAGAAAAAATATAAAATGATTTTTTATCATTATTTTGATGGAGTAAGATATTAAATACTTAATTAATCCTTAGGTTGCAACATACAAAATTCAACTTGAAATTTGAAATTAAAATTCAACTTGTGCATAGAGAAATAAAAAAGACAAATTATATTAGGGGGTAGAATAGACCAAGTGACATAGTTTAGGGGATAAAATGAACAAAAAATAGTTTAGGGGGTTATGTAGACTTTGCTTATAGTCGAGGGGAGTAATATGGACTTTTTCCAATAATAATATACTTCCTTCAGTTTAGATTTATGGTGAACCTGTATCTTTTTTGAGAATTGCATTGAGTGGTTGTAATAATGAACAACTATATGCATCTAACGTTTCAGAGGCTGGAATATTGAAATATATTATCTTCTCTAAAAAATAGAAAAAAAGAAAAGAATAGGTAGGGGATTCCCTGCCGACTTCAGTAAAAAAAAATAGATCCACCTGTTGGGTACGAAAGCCGAGGAAGCGTCTCCATTGCCTCCAGTGCTTGATCTTGGCAATGGTTGAGCGAGCCAAAACCCTAGCTTCCCCAATGGCAACTCTAAATTCCTGCATCATGAGCTCCATGGAACGGACGTGGTTGAAGTCGACGTGATCACCGAAGCACACAGTTGTGAGCACGGAGAAGACGGCACCGTAGATGCTGTCACGGATGACCAAGTCACCGTTGCCGTCGTCGGCACACCGGGTGGAAATGCTGGTGACGAGGGCGTCGATGGCTTCCCGTTGAAGTGGAGCCATGAGGCCCTGGCGCCATGGCTTGAGGATTGCGGCGGTGAGGTTGGACCAGAGCGCGCGCCAATGGGGGCCGTAGGGAACGGTGGTGATGCCATGTCGGTGTCGGCGGCCTGTGATCAAGGGTATAGGGAAGGGAGTGGGTGGGCGATTCGAGAAGGCGTCGGCTTGGTCAATGAGGGTTTGCCGGGTGACGGTAGGGTTGAGGACTTTGGTGGTTGGCTGCCTGAGGTTGCTGCTGCGCTTGGAGCTTCTTTGCCGGTAGATGATGGCAAGGAAAACAGTAACCACGAGGATGATGGTAGTTAACAGCTGCACTGCTTCCATGGTTTGTTTCTTGAATGAGCGCAACCACGACGGAAGGCTCGCTCCCCCCGCGCGTGTGAATGAGAGTGTATGTGCGTCTATATATATGTGTGTGTGTTATATATACACAACAGGCCTATAGGGCTCATATCTGTGGCGCGCCATGCGTACTATAGTATAGAGACAGGGAGGCTGACTTCGGAAAGGAATTTAATTAGATAGTAAGATATACATCTGACATCCCTATTCAGTGTGTTCCACCACGGCAGTGAGATCACGTATGTGGTTGGAGCTCGTAGGCTCAAGCATTCGCTTTCCACTATTCATCATTCCCTTCCCATTGTTCATACTTTCATTAACCTCACAGAACACGCTTTTCAATACACTATTCGTTCCACTAATTTCCAAAATAGGCCAACACACCCTCGGTCAGCATTCATGAATGTCTAGATATTGATACTATAGTTTCGCAAAAAAAAACAAAGAAGATATTGACACTATAAATTTGGATCCCTTAACTTTGCGCTTTCAGTATTTGGATCCCTAACATTGTGCTTTTTGTACTTCTGTTTCCTCGGCGAGTTGACTTAAGATTTTTTTATTGATATCTTGCCAATCTCACATGATCATCATGCTTATCATAAGTATATAGACAGGGAGGATGATTCGGGAAAGGAATATTGAAGATAGTAAGATATACATCTGACATCTCCATTAGTGTCTTCTACCACGACAGTGAGATTGCGTATGTTGTTGGAGCTCGTAGGCTGAGGCAGCAGCGCTCCTGGCTGAATTATTATGTTCATCTTAATTGTCCATTGGCATGATTTATACCTGTGCTTGACTGATATCATTGCTCACGGACAGCAATATATAACACGAAAAGAAAGCAATCTTCTCGTTTATATTTCTTGGATTTGTAGTGCAGCCGACCAATGCAAGTTGACTGCGGTGAATACAGTGTTGCATACTATATCAGCACTTGGTTGGCACGCTAGGTAACCTTGCCAACTGAATATGCTTGGTTAATGGTTGGCATATCCCATTTGAAGGGTGTGTTTGGTTGAGCTATGGCTACGAGAAAAACTGCTCTGGTCTGTGAAGAAAGTTGTTGTGATTAGTGAGCTCTGGAAAAGCTAAAAGTTGTTTGGTTGAATTGGTTATAGCTTTTGAAAAACTATTTTGTGGGGTCCACATGTCATACACAACACTCCTAATCAACTGTCTCCCTCTCTCATTGACTAGTGGACCCACTCACCAGCCTTGTCGAGTCCACACACACGAAGACGAAGGAGCTTGTGCCGGCTTGTGCTCGCGCTGGAGCTTGCCCGTGGCGATGCCCGCTCGATCTCTCTCTCGCAGCAGCCCACCGGATCTGCACCTCACTGCAACGGCAGCCGGTGTTGGCCTAGGATCCGGATCTACACCTCGCAGAGCCTCCCGGGAAAGAAAGAGGAGGGGAGGTGGCCAGCGTTTGGCCTACAGGGAGAAGTGGAGAAGGGGCAGCGCGGACTGAGGGAGACGGAGGAGGGGTGTGGCCACCGGCTGGAGCGGAGGTGGAGGAAGACGACCGTGGGATTGGGGCGCAGTGGCGGGTCGTCGACAGCGTTGGAGAGGTGTGCCGGCGGCGGTTGGGACGGAATGCACAGCCACCGGCCTCGTTCCTGCGGCGTAGGAGCTCCGCGTCGTTCATATGCCATCTCCCCATCGCAGGAGCACCGTCGATGGTCGGATGGGAAAAGACGAACCGGTAATCTCCACTTACTAGTGGCAGGCGGCTAAATTTCATGAAGTCCCCCCCCCCACCCCGCCACAGTCGATGAAAGCAAGTCCGGAGCAGCTGTGACGTTTGCACTACGAGAAAGCCAGCTGTGCCCAAAGCTGCTGCCTTGGAACAGGCGTTTGGTTCAGCTTCCGACTTTTTTTTGGAAGACACATCAAATAAAAGCTGAGCCAAAGGCACTCGAAGTTCTTAATTAGTTGGCATTCATGAGTGTCAAGTTGGAAATTATAAATTTGGACCCCTTAACATGTGGTTCTTGTATTTCTGTCTCCATGTGGTTCTTGTATTTATCATGATGTATCATCTTAACCGGTTCTATAGTTGCTAAAAATCAAGGTGCAAGTTGTTGCTAAAGTCAACTATTAATTGGCAAATACAACGAAGTTAAATTTTAGTTCATGGACCACCATCTGATCATTACCTCAGCTAAGCTGATATAAAATACTACAATGTACTAATGTAGTGTCAGTAAATTATCCATATGAATATTTTTAATTATGTATTCGACTACATATATGAAATCTAATGCCTTTGGAATCAAGCAATTGTTTCCATCTCATTTGCTAGATTTGACCGAAGCTTTACAATGGGTGCATTCTACAATAATTTTTGCAAGTGTTATGACTGGGTACTAAATGGCCCTCAGGGCACCCACAGCGTGGTGTGTCACTGTCAATGCTCCAAACATCTTGTCACAAACAAGGCTTGAATTCCATATTCGCTACAGCGTGAAAGCCTCCTTTTGCATGTCACGTAAAAAAAACTGTCCTTTGTCAGGAATCAGTGAGTGTAGCAGGTGGATGACAATGGGCCTGTGTAATACTTTGTCCTTCAAGCACCGATGCATGTACTAGCTTCGGTGACAGAATCTTTTGATCAAGCATTGGACATCGCAGTGGCAAAATCGATGCTCCGTTTTTCTCTCTCCAGTTTGGAGCATCATTTTTGCTCACGCTGTAGCTGCTTTTAGGGGCACTGTGATGCGGAACCGGTACACAAAAAGCATTAATACCGGATCAAAAGCAACCGGTACTAATTGGAGATGGATGGATGCCCTTTTTGTAGTTACTTACTAAAATAATTATATTGAAGATTCACGGGTCTGGTTATAGATTTTGAAGTAGTAAAATTATCACAGAATTAGTGAAGGTTTTATTAAGCATGACGCACGGATATTCTTGCTGGCAATAATTAATATCTCATACACAGATGCTTCTTCGGCAATGACCATTCATCTTCAGGGGGTTTATAACATGGTGGTAGGGCTCCTCTGCCATGTGGCCTCATGCGCCCCCATGTCATGTTGTGTCATGATAACCAGTGACCGAGCCAGGGGAGTACCCCAGCAGGGGACCTGCCCCCCCCCCCCCCGCGGAACACGCTGTTAAAAAAAATATAGTTAATTACCACCTCTAAACTAGCAGGTTATGAGCCTAATAGTGCACGCCTCTGTTACACACAAGTCTGCTACGTGGACGAAGCAAGACAATTGCGCTGTGATGCATTGTTTTTAGCAGAAGACTACAGATGGAGAGGTTCCATGGGGCCTATGATGCCTTGGAGGTAATCAATACAATAGAGAGAAAGTGTGCCCCCATGTCGTGCCCTGTCATGATGAATTGACGAGGGCGTGACTGTCGTGGCCAAGGGCGTTGGCTACGGGTGTTTTGAGCACAAATAAAGTTTTGTAGTCATACTGGCGTCCTCTAACCTATCGATCAAAAGGACCTGTCACCTTTAGCTTTGTCTTTGATGGTTGCTCTCCTTAGCAGCTCAGTGTTGCTGAAGTATTAGTTTGCACTCAGCCACACTTTATTTGGAAACTATTGTTGGATGATGCTATGATTAGAGATATTCTTGGTGTGGTTAACTTACTGCCTTCATCATGGTTTGGCACCTCCTTTTTTTCTAAGAACCTCTACTAAATTTCTGGTATCATCCTGAACCTTACACCCTTCCAAACTAGACGTATCAACCTCACCTGATTTCTCTCGGCTACCAGCTGGATAAGAGAATGCTGCCCTTCTGCTGCGGTCTTCATAAGAACTGAGGTGGATGGAGCCAAATCCTCACTGCACTTTTTGATTTGTTAATTTCTTTATGTGTCTTCAGGATATGTGACAGATGCAGACATGGCCTTCACGGAGGGCTCATCTCACAGGGGAAAACCCCGCTAAATCTGCACCTGTCCAGGATGTCCGTGTGTAAGGAAAATCGCCCTAGGCCATGTTTGTGATTTTGGTGATTGATTGACAACATTTTCATTGGACTAACAAATGTTTTAAAGATGTATTTTTGTAGATTTTTGAGGATGAGTTTTTAGCCATGCAAATAGTTAGAAATGTTCCTCTATCTCATAGGAAAGTGTCAAAAAAAAGGGGACGAAAATCGGCGAAGAAATGACGTAAAAATAGCGAAAACCGTGCTCTCAATAGTGCTGCGGATAAGGTACAGTAGCATTTGAAAGCTTCAGTGCTACTCCACCGAATGAGTCGGTCCCCCCAGAGGAAGGCGTTTTTGGGCAGCGAAAAGGCCTACCACCGATTGGTTCGGTGGTACCTCATCAAGGGCACCGAATTAGTCGGTCCTTATGCCTGGAACATGATATTCAGCTCTGGTGAGCACCGATTGATTCGGTGGTGGCATGGAAAGGGCACCGAATGAGTCGGTCCTACCCAGAAAGTGTGCAACGGCTATACAACGCCTAGTTCCTTTGGTTGGGGCTATAAATATGGGTTGCCTCGGCCATTTGAAGTGTGCTTGAGCTGGGAGAAGCTATTGGCAAGTGTTCTACATATTCTTAAGTACTCAATCCACCAAAGTGCTAAATAGAAGATCTAGGTGATTAGCAAAGTATTTAGTGCTAGTCTAGACCCTTTAGCGCATCTCTTAGGTGTTTAGCCTAGAGTTTAGCGAGGTTTGCATACATCTTTCCTTACCGGTGCTTGCACACACCAAGTGTTGTAAATTCAGGGCATGTAGTCTTGCGAGACCCTCCAACCGAGTTTGTGGAGTGCCCGCCGGTGCTTGTGCAAGGGAGGAGAGGCCCTTGGCGTTTTGGCCGAAGCTCTACCAAGTGAAGGCGGCGAGGAGCATCCGGGGAGGGACGAGCGGAGACCCACTTGCGCGTGGGGAAGTCCCGTGGTCACCCACGGAGTTACTCGACCGGGGAGTTTATGCCCTTGCGGGCATTCCCTTTGAGAGGAGCTCCAACAACGAGGACTAGTGGAAAGCTCGTGAGCTTTCTGATACCTCGGTAAAAATCGCCGTGCCGGGAGTTTGCTCTTGTCTACCCTTTAAGTTTCCGCATTACATACTTACACTACTTTCCGCTTTTACCTTTCCTAGACTTGCGATGCTAGTATAGGATTGGACCTAGGGTGCAAAACTTTGTAGCGGTAGAGATAGCAACACATAGAGAAAACCTAGAACACGTTTAGATAGAAATTGAAATAGGTTTTTATATGTGGTTAGAACCTTAGTTTAATTCACCCCCTCTTAGAGTGTCACAGTCCCTTCACCATGACATCATACTTCAAATGTTGAAGCTTTCGTACCCATTTCTGCACTGTATGCTCAGTGGTATTTCTCCTTTATGCATCAGCAATGAAGCATTTAAGGAACTTTAGTCTGATGCCCATCTTCTTGAACTCTCAGTGGAAGCCAAGCACCTTTTTTTACCAACTTCTTGAGAAATTATTGGAAGTACGATGGCAAAGCTTCTAGGGCCACTGCGAGCTTTGGCTCATGCTGAAAAAGTAATTACTAAGGATTAAGTTCGTTAGTCATTTCTAGCACAACACATTTTCTATGGCCACTGATGTTTATTACACTATTACAAAAAGCATTTTCGGATGCGGGCAAAAAGCATTTTCGGAGGCGGTTTTTGCGTCCGTCTCCGAGCATGCGATTCTGTTAATAGGTATTAACAGAGGTGGTCCTACGCCCGCCTCCGAAAATCAGGAAAAAAAACAAAAAAAAACCCAAAACCCTAGATGGGCCAGTAGAGCCCATCTAGGCCCGCCGAGCCCATCCAGGGTGTTGCAGATGCCGCGCATCACCGGATCTGCCGCCGCAGCCCGCCCATCGCCGGATCTAGCTCGCCCCTCGCCGGATACGCCTCTTCAGCTCCACCCCTCGCCGGATCTGCTGCCGCAGCTTTCACCTCGCTGGATCCGTTGCCGCGGCTTGCACCTGGCTAGATCCGCCGCCGCTCCTCCGCAGCTCGCGCCTCGCCTCCACGCCTCGCCAAGCACCACCGTGCAGGCGCCGCCACAAGTTGCCGTTCGAGGAGGAGAGGACAGAGGGGCCGCACCAGGCGCCTCCACGCCTCGGGTTGCCGCGGCCGTCACAACTGGAGGAGGGGAGGGGCCGCCGTGCCAAGCGCCACCACGCCTCGCTAGATCTAGGCATGATTAGCCACCTTGCGAGTCGCCGTTGCTGCTAGAGGAGGGAGGAGAGAGGGGCCAGCGGCAACCTTTGGAGAGGAGGGAGGAGAACAGAGCTCGGGGTGCCCTTTCGAGAGGAGAAAGGGCCGGCAGCGCCTGAGAGGAGAGACTGAGAGGGAGAGTACGAGGGAATGTGAGGGAAACCCTAGAGTTTGGTTATATATCGAGTTGCTATCGGGTTTTCCTGGGCCTTGGTTTGGGCCATGCGATTTGGGGAGACGGACGGCTTACAACGTCCGCCTCCGAAATCGATTTACGGAGGCGGACGCTTTATAATGTCCGCCTCCGAAAATAGATGATTTTCGGAGGCGGTTGTTTTAAAACATCCGCCTCTGAAAATCGATTTTCGAAGGCGGACAAAAACAACCGCCTCCGAAAATAAAAAATACCCGCCTCCGTTAATCCCTGCATTAACAGAGGCGGACATTTTTTCTGTCCTCCTCTGAGAGCTTTTTTTAAAGTGTCCTCTAAAATGATTTTTTAGTAGTGTTACTCTCCTTAATATTGCCCAAGCGATGCATGCAAAATCGCATAAGTCATGAAGAGAGAATTTAGAAGGTGTATTAAAAGTACAGCTAGCACAATCAAGGTGACTAACCTGAGTCTGACGATGTGTGAAACAAGATTGTTCTATTGTGGACCTGGGGATGGAATTTGCCTGACCGAACTACGCTGTAGTTATTGGTTGATACAGTTGGTTTTCACGAGATACAAAAAAAGCTAAAGAAGTATCATTGATGACTAATACACCATTAGGCAGCTATGCATCAAGATTACTGTTTTCATTCCAAGCTGCATCATTATCTTGTAGCATACAGAATAATTATCTGTCTATAATTATCTTGTAGCATACAAACCGGTCCAGTTGCTAATATGACAGGCTTGATCTCGGCGGTCGTCAAAGAGGGCAAGAGGCGGACTGCCAAGAGCTTGTCGGGGTGATGGAGATTAAATGGACTTGAGCCAAGAAAATTTTGTTGCTTGGGTCTCAATATGAAGCGGTTAGCAGTGAGCACCACCACGGCTGCCCATGAACTGAACTGGGTGAGCAGGGGACATGTTGTCTTGGGTTAGAGATGGATCGAGTCGGAGATGCACGGGTCACCAGATAATGATGTTTTGCCCATTTGCATCATTGTCCTGCAGCAGTCATCAAGATAATGTTTGGTTGGACCGTTGGAGAGTATGATGGGATGGAATGTCTCCATCCCTAGTTTGAAGGATGGACCCCCTCCCATTTGCATCATTGACGTGATTTGGTTTATTGTTTGGTTGGTGAGACGAGAGGGCGACCGTTAGCCACCGTTCGTGGACCCCATTCGCCAGCCGCATGTAGTCATCTTCTTTCTTACGAACCAGGCCGAGTCACACCGCATGCCCACTGTCCTGCACCACTCGCGCTGCCTACAAGCTGCCGTGTGCCTGTTTGTTTGTTGTGCTCGGAGCTGCACGTCTCTCCTGCTAGCAGCCAAAGCAAGGACCACTGGCCCGTTGTCAACAAGCCAGGCATGCTTCTGCTTGCTTCGTCTCAGACGCAGACGTGGATATAGGATTGTTTGCATCTTGCAAGCTCTGGCATGACAGCGGGGCACTGTAAGGAATATAGCGGGGCACTGTAAGGAATATAGTCCTAGGCCATAGTTTGTGATTTTGACAATTGATTGACAACATAACCAATGGGTAATAATTTGTCTAGATGATACTTGTAGATGTTTTTAGGTCCCAAGGATACTTTGGAAGTCATCCAAATGCTTATATAATCAATATCCATATGTTGGTTATCCAAATTGAAGCCATCCAATTCACGTAGAAAAGTGTCCTATTCAAGGACATCCAAAAGATGGCAATAAAGATAGAAGAGAAGACCCGCGAAGAAGCAAGGAAGACTTGCAAGACGTAGAGGCGACGACTAATTCGACGGTGTGCCCGTCGAATCAGTTGACGGCCCATCCAATCAGTCGATGATGTCAGAAGGTCGAAGGTGCGCACGTCTCTGGTATGCGACGACTAGTTCGACGAGGCGTCCGTCGAATCAGTCGATGGTGATTGAAGACCAGTGTGCGTTCGTCTCTGGTGGGCGACGACTATTTCGATAGGATGCCCGTCGAATCAGTCGATGGTGCAAGTAGCCGTTGGAGTTCAAAGACTCATCTGCACCCGTCGAATCAGTCGACGATTCGCAGGAAAGTGGCAATGGCTATTTTCTTTGGTTGAGGGTATAAATAAGAGGTGCCCCGGCCATTTGAAGTGTGTTTGAGCTCAGGGAAGATATTGGCAAGTGTTCTACACATTTTTAAGTGCTCAATCCACCAAAGTGCTAAATAGAAGATGTGCTAGTCTAGACCCTTTAGCGCACAATTTGAAGTGTGCATGCACCAAGTGTTGTAATCCGGAGCTTGTAGTCTTGCAAGATCCTCCAACCGAGTTTGTGGAGAGGCTGCCGGTGCTTGTGCAAGGGAGGAGAGGCCCTTGGTGTTTGGCCGAAGCTCTACCAAGTGAAGGCGGCGAGGAGCAACCGGGGAGGGACGAGCGGAGACCCACTTGCGCGTGGGGAAGTACCGTGGTCACCCACGGAGTTACTCGACCGGGGAGTTTATGCCCTTGCGTGGGCATTCCCTTTGAGAGGGGCTCTAACAACGAGGATTAGTGGAAAGCTCGTGAGCTTTTCGATACCTCGGTAAAAAATCACCGTGCTGGGAGTTTGCTCTTCTCTACCCTTTAAGCTTCCACATTTCATACTTGCACTACTTTCCACATTTACCTTTCCTAGACTTGCCATGCTAGTATAGGATTGGACCTAGGGTGCAAAACTTTGTAGTGGTAGAGATAGCAACACATAGAGAAAACCTAGAGCACATTTAGATAGAAATTGAAATAGGTTTTTATATGTGTTTGGAGCCTTAGTTTTTAGAGACACCTAATTCACCCCCTCTTAGGGTGTCACGGTCCCTTCAGGCACAGATTCATTGGAGGCGAGCTCGGAGATATTGCGGAGCCAGAACTTTAGTTCGTTGCCGCCAGCCACCCGAAGTTTCACTGGAGGCAGAGGGCCTTGGGCATCGAGGTTCACCTCGCAGGGCGCAGCGCTAGGGGGAAGCAGAGGGTGGTGCTAGGAGGACGTCCAAAGGAGAGGGCGGGGCAGGAGCAAGCAGAGTGTGACGACAGAGGGGCAGGTGAAACGTTTGGAAATAACATTGGATTAGGATGGATTCATTTGATCTTTTTTTTTTCCCTGAGACGAGGCCGTCCTGCGTATGAGGCGAATATTAACTTGCTGGAATCGCTTGGTCCCTGGCCTACATCCGTGAACCAAATAGCAGACAGGACCAGGGTTAACCAAACCGGTCCGGTAGTTCGTACCGCCGGCCGGCGGTAACGGTATACCGGACCGGTTTGACCGGTAACCGGTGGAAACCGGTTGAATTCAAATTTTGAATTCAAATCCCCCGTGCAATCGGTTTCTGGCGGCAAACCGCTCGAATTGACCGGTTACCGACCGGTTTTACCCGGTTTTGTGGGTACTCCAAACCGCTCGGTTTGGGCCGGTAACCGACCGGTTTGAACCGGTAACCGTCCGGTTTGAACCGGTTCGATGGACAACAAAAAATTGGCATGAAATATGCGTAAATTAAGGAAAAAAATAACTAAAAATATAGACAAACATCCATACATATAATTGTACATACAAACATAGTACAAATGTCCATGCAAATAGTTCAGTAGTCCTCTGGTACAAATAATTGTTAATACAAATAGTTAGTTTAGTAGTCCTCTCACACAAAAAATTCTTCAACGGTAGCATCGCGAGGCCATTTCATACTCCGCGGTGGACATCATATTCAAACCCTGCCTTACAAGCAACTCAGCTTTGAAGTCTTGCCAAGTTTGGCCCGTCCAGGCCGATGTCGTCTGCCATTCCTGAAGTAACATATTATACCAATGGGGATCTTGCCATTCGTACACCCATCTCATCGGTGGCTGCATGCTCAACTCCGGTATAGGATAGTGGTAACTAGACTGTGAGGATTCCCTGTAGGAGGAGCTAGAAGAGAACTGTGGAGAGTCGTAATCCGTCAGTCCAACCGTTCTCCTCTGCGACATCGGTGCTCCATGGTCAATGTCCTGGGTTGCATGTGTGAACTCAGTCTCCCCTGCAATAAACCACATAGTATAATTAATACTCATAAGTCAAAATAATAAAAACATGTTCATATATACGTACACTTGGTACCTGTAAAATGGAGACCAGCAGGTGGGTTTGAAGGTGACACGCCTCGGCCCCCGCCACCGCCAGTAGCACCGCCACTGCCGCCACCACTGCCACCACCATCATTGCCATCATCACCATCACTGCTATCATCCCCATCATTACTATCATCACCATCATCGCCAGAGCTGCTGTCCTGAGACTCCTGATACTCTGGGCTTTTATCACCCTCACCATCATCAGTGTCTTCACCGCTCAGGACTTCTATTTCTTTCTGTTTCCCTTTTCCCGTTGCCTGGCCTCGTTGGCGCTTCGGGACAACCTTGCTAGGCGCGATGTGGTACTTCCGCTTCCCTACATGAGTGTCACCCACATGTCGCCGTGCCCAATCACTAATGCAATCTTCCCCTGTAGAAGTACGGAGGTCCGCCGGATTTATTTTATCAGCGACAATATTAGATGGAAGCGGCGTGTCACCTTCATCGTCGTCCTCGTCTAGAACAGGAGCTTTGTTTGACCTTCCATATTCCATCCATCCCCGCACTGCATTTTTAGGCTCATAGAATGAAAGATGGGCTAGCTGGTCAATGAAATCTTCTTGATCCCGTGGAGGATCGGCAACATCCGCAAGTCGCAGGCGCAGGTTGTAGTTCACATAGACAAGCTTGTTCAGTTTTTTGTGTGACAACCGATTGCGAACCTTTGTATGCAGCAAGGCAAAAGTACTCCAGTTCCGCTCGCATCCACTTGACGAACAACATTGAGCAACAAGCCGCAAAGCAAGGGCCTGCAGCCTGGGAGTTTTGTTCCCGTTCATCATCCACCATGAAGATGCAGTTGTCTTTGGGTCATGCGCCATTTGTTGTGCCAATTGAGTGCCAAAGTCACCACGTTTCTGTCGAAACAGCTCAGCCTCTTGTAATGCCTGGACGGCGCTCGAGATATCGGTCATGCGCTGAAAAGCATCCTTCAGTGTGCTCCACATTTCTGGACTTGGAATAAACGTATAGGCATACCTCGGATTCAGGACAGAAGCTGCAAAATAGAAAGTACCACGAATGAGCATAAGGTGTGTGGAACGTGAAAGTATAAACTTTTGTTCACAATGAGCAGAATCCGTCTTACCTGGAACCACATAGGTGTCATAGAAGATGTCCTTCAACCTTGCGTTGTAAATCGCTATATACTCTTCGTACATGGAAACATTGCGGCCAAAGAAAGATTGCATTTCATTTCTCACACTCTGTACGTTGTGACATACCTCGCACATGTTCGGGCGCTTGTCCTGATCAGCAAAGCGAAGTAAGCTGTATATTGGTTGGACTGAGTCAATGATAAATTTCATTCCCTCCCACCACTGTAGACTTGAAAATCTCGTATGAGTAAATCTACCCATATTTGAATTGGCCCATTTGCTCTGCGTCCATGAGCCTGTGTCAATCCTTGGCTGCGTTGATCCACGCGACGAACCTAAGTTGTAGTCCGTCACCCCAGGAGTCTGCCTCGCTGAAGTTGCCCTTCGAAGCATCCTCTGCAACGTGCCCTCTCCCCTCGTACTACTACCCCCTCCATGCTCGTATGCACCTCCTCTCTGTTGCACCCCGCGACGGAACTCCTCTTCCGCTCTTGATTGGTTCAGGGCACTCTGCAGCTCAGCCTCCTCATCATACGCAGCATACGCTTCACCTCCACCAGGATAGTTACCTTCCGCTGCAGCCTTCTCCTTTCTCAACTTCTCTTGAGCACGTTGAGCAGTTAGCTTCTTTGTCCTTTCAAGCTCACGCTGAAAGTACTCACGCACCTCCTTTGAAACCTTTTCACAATGGACGACCTCCGTCCCCCGGCCTGCCAAATGTTGTTTCAATCTAGTGGCACCACCGCCTCCCTTGGTCTTATGACAATAGTTGCATCTCCAACTGGGGTGAAGACTTTCACCGTGTTCCCATACAACATCTCTATCTCTGCCAGACATTGCGTACCTGCAAACATCGAACGAACATAAACATATCAATGTCAACTTGACAACACATAGCTATATCACAATACTTAAATCCTACATCCATTTCCTTATTTCCAAAATCACAATACCCTACATCAAAATGTACATACATGGCTACAAATCACTAGATCCACTTCATACATTCGTAAATCACTTGGATGCAATCAAAATATACCTAAATATCTCCATCACCACATCCATTTCATAATTTCATGGATCACAATAGCCTAAATCATTGAAACCCGCATCAAATCCATACCTCACCCGCGGTCGGACGGTAACCGCCGAAACCGAGCGGAAACCGGTGAAACCAGAGCGGTTTGCCGGCGTAGGGCGACGGGAACCGCTGCGCCGAAAACCGGGGCGGTTTGCCGCTGAATCCGAGCGGTAACCGCTCGTACCGACGCGGGATCCGGGCTGGAGCGGCGGTTGCGCGGCTGGGGGCGGTTTTTCGCCCGAGCTGAAGCTCAGCTGCGCGGGGGGGGGGGAGCGACGGGGTGTTCTGGGGGGCGAGGGGGGCGAGGGGGGGGGTTATTAGGGTTTACGCGAGTTGGGCCGAGTTGGGCCGAGCGGTTTTTTTCTTTTTCTTTTTTTATTTAACTTGTATTTCGCGAAAAAAATAGCAAATGACCAAATATTTGAGAAATTTTGACACCAATAGATCCAGCACACCATGAAGTATTTTTAAGAATTTTTATCCGATTTTTCGAATTTTTAAATTCAAATTTGAAATTTTTGAATTCCACCGGTTTCAAACCGCCCCGAACCGCTACCGGTCCGGGGCGGTTCGACCGGTAACCGCGGTTTTCGGACCGGTATCCGCGATTTTGTTAACCCTGGACAGGACAGCTCGGTCCCGGTTGCCACTCCAACCAAACACGACCCAAATATCAAGGAAGGAACAAGTTCTTCTAATAACATAAAGAAAGATACTTCAGGAAAGCCGACAACGTAAATTGCAAAAATGAATAGTTGTTTTTCAAATTAAATATTTTATATACATTACCTGCAAAAACATATAGTTGTTTTCAATTACGCATTGTATATGCATCACTTGCATCCTACGGTAGCCACTCGCTCGTCTAATATCATGACCTGCACCTGTGACGATCTCTTCATCTGCAAGGACACAGTGTGCTGTGATCTAGTTCTCTTTTCAATTGTGTTTCTTTTAAGATCATGGACTATGTTGCTCCTAGCATTGTGTTTTAGTGTTTTGCCATGCTAGTTTTCTCCAGATGTCTAGTAGACATTAGAGTTATCACGTTAGTTTATTTGCTCATATGATTTTATTATTTTCGGATTAGAAGCGTATTTGCCTAATGTTTCAACAGAAAGGCTAACCCACATTGGTTCACAATTTGGAATATCTCGTTCGTGGTAACTCTTTTGTGCCGTATCTTTTGCTGTCTTTCTAAAATTCTTCTGTTAATTAGCTAAAAACATAATTAATGGATATACAATATTGAGCTGCCTTTCATGCTCCATAAAATTTATGCAAAAAAATCGCAAACCCATTTTTTCATTACAATTAGCGTATCATGAAAATTTGGGATATTAGAAACTCCACTTGTAAGGTGGGACTAAAGGGTCTATACCTTCAGCCATAATCTTGCCACACTAAGCATAATTCACAACATGTATCCTTTAAGCTCACTGAGTGCTTGATTTACTGGTCGACATGGGAAGTTCTACAAATCTTGTTTCGAAGCTTAGATCCTCAGCAGCATGCACTTTATTTATCATCCTTATATCACATAATCTATAACAAACCATGTATATGGAGGTAGCCCCAATATAATGTGTGCACATTTGCTATTTATACCAGTCATATCATCACACTATGTTTCATGGCATGCCTTTCGTGTTGTCTCCTGAGGCAACCCCTATGGATAGACCTCAAAGATACCTCGAGGTCCCAGTTTCTTCACAATTTTATAGCCACTAAATCCTGCTTTCATAAAGATCTCACACCATTCATTTTCGTCCCGTTGTTGACCATTAGTCACCGCCAGCATCAGCATGTCCATTAGAAGCTCAATTTCCAACATTTCCTTCGAGGTTGATCCAACCACTATATCTATGATAATGACCTTACCTCCTTCCTCCCGCGGAGGAATAGCCTTCTTGCATTGGGTCAGGATCTTCACGCAATCCTCATTATTCCAGAAGTGCAGAACAAGCTTCAACAGGAAATGAACGGTAATGTTATGCTCATGCTTTACACTTTGCACATGAATAATTTATGAATTTCGATCTTGTGCATTTAAACATCAGCGGAAAAATATCTATTATCCTAGGTTGCCATACCTTGAGCATGACAGCCTGAGCTGGTGGGATAATCTTAAACATGTCACCTGCAACATACTCAATGGTATCATCAGCAGAGATTTTGTTGATCACGGGGTGAAGGTCCAGAACAGTGCACTTGAGATCTGGAAAGGCCTTGATAATAGCCCTTGCCGTGGTTCCATCGCCACCACAGCAGTCAGTCAATGACTGGATCCCCTTGAACAGTTCTGGGCACTTCTGCAGTACCACGCTGATCCCCAAATTGTCATGGGCAGCCAAAGCCTCACTGAACAGCTCATGAGCTTCGGGGTCCAGGCAGGCCATACTATCATCAAAGAGTGTTGCGCCATGCAGATCCTGAAACGGTGACGTTACAGGCGGCGACGTGTCCTTCTTCAACCAACTGGCCAATCCCAGGGCTGCCTCCATGTAGTACCTGGAGGTCGTGGTGAGCACAATGGCCTTTTGGTGTGCATCTCCATCAAGGACTATGCCATCCACAAGAAGTTTAGACAGCAGGTTGAGGTTGTATGTTCCTTCCCCACTTGAATCATCGGTAGTAAAGATACCAGATGAGGTGAGAAACCGCATTATGCGGCCAAGGAATGGAAACTTAGATTGAGGGATGGATAGCTCAGTGGCTAAGCTGGACAGCGTGGCAGCGCCACCGAGGCGGTAGATGGCTGTGGGGATACCGAGCTCGACTGCACACTTCAGTGCAATGGACGTCAGGTAGCAAAGGCTGTGGCGCCATAGGTCGGCCTGTGCCTTCAGAAGCTCTGTGTCTGTGGGAAGTACCATTGGGTGAGTCTGAGCTGCCATTTCTACACCGAAAAATCTCTAGATGTGGTTCTGTGTTTTGCTTAGAAGGTTTTATGTGCTCAGCGAGGTCTTATATAGTTGTGGACCATAAGTCCATAACCACAGGCAATTGCTACTTGCAGGGGCGGAGCTAGCCGATGGAGTTACCGGTGTCAAGTCCACACTGAACCGGTGTCAGTTATGTTAATGGGCTATGCAGAACAGTGTTTTGCATTGATTTATTGCAGTCAGTCGCCGGAATTATCGGTGTCAAGTCCACTGAACCGGTGTTCAGTTATGTTAATGGGCTATCTAGAACAGTGTTTGCATTGAGTTTGCAGTCAGTCGCCGCTATCAGCTAGCAACGTCAAGTACACGTAGCTCCGCCCCTGGCTACTTGCTATATGCATATGTGCTTATTGGTAGTTAGCTCATGACAATGATGTCACCCACGTGGTCCGAATGTGATATCACACAGCTATACGTGGACACTTTGCACCCCATGTGTTTTTTCTTCCTTTTTCAGATGCAGGAACGCCTCTACTAGTTTGAATTTTGGTTGGAGATTTTTCTTGTTATTACTAGAGGAAGTGGGCATTCATAATAAAAAACACACTAATGCATAATATTCTCCCATATATCTGGAAGCGAGTAATATGGTCAGAACTAAACTTAGCAAATATACCAAAGTTAAGTGGTTCGGTCGTGCTTTAGGCGCCCATTTTGTTCCTTGGTTTTGCATAAAAGTTATTTTGGTAATGAAAATAATTATAAATTGGCTCAAACCTATTTAGACAACTGAAATGAAACTAATTTTACTAGAATTGAAAACATGAACCACAGATATGTCGAATCAGAGTACTAGTGGGCTTGGTTATATTGACCCCTTATCCCTTGTGGCTCCATAATCCAGAACAGATCAATACTAGCCAGTGGCAATGACACACAATTAAGAAAGAGAGGGGAAGATTGTTTGTGACATCATCACAAACCTCGGTATGGGGTCCTGAATATGGTAGCAATTTCCATCAGTACTGGTCAGCTCAATGCCAATTAGCTATCCAGCCAGGTTCAGCCAATGCAACGGCGGTTCATGTGAACCACACATTTTTCTGTTGATTATGCATCCCGATGACATGTTTGTCAACCATCCCGGGAGATTATAGTCGGAATCAATGAGATTCTAGTAACTAATGTGTATTGGAAACACATTCATGTCGTCAAGGTCAATCAATCGGATTGGAATTCGGAAGATGGCTACAGAATTGATAAATTATAGGAGCTGGTTAGAGGGATAATGGTTGCTGTGTCCTTGAATAGATTCTTTAACTAAGTGTTCTTACATGACTTTGGTAAGCCCAGTTTTAAAAGGACATTGCATGCTCGATTGTTTCTTTTTTATTACTAGTAGAGTGCATGACAGCACATGCCACTGGCATGTGTATAAAAAGGGCATAGTTACAAAAATGGGGCAGATTATGAAAGGGCAAATAACCAGAAAATACATTGTTAAAATTACCAATATACTATCTGATACAACAAGTTAACAAAATAAATATTCCAATATTTATTAATAAAGGCATAATAGTTCAGATTTGGTGCTACATCATGCATCATTACAAATCTTGATCATTGGTTGAAGATGATGTGCCAAATCAACACATAATGATAAAAACTAGCAAATTGCCCCCCACTAACAGCATAGGTAGCTAGTTTTTTCATATAGATATTTAAGATGTTTTGTTAGAAATAAACTTATTCGTTCTATTGCCATTGTGTTCGGTAAATGGTCTACTCTAAGGTATTATCTTGTATTATTATTCATATTACAAAGCATGAATTCATGACTTTTATAGCTAATATGATTACTTATTCTAGATGTTTTAATTTATTAGTTATATCACGAAATACACTTGGTTGCCATTGCCACGAAGTACTTGTACATAACCATCCGCTGCTAATCATCAGTCTCAAGGTTAGGAGCTCGATCTCAGGAACAATTCATCAGGTCCTGCCTGTGTGGGGAGTGGACATTAATTTGTCGTTTGATCCTGATATCGATCTGATGGTTCATTTCTGTCCCGATTTGGGCCACAATCTGCTAAATCATTACATAAGGACACATATTGAATTTAATTATGGTGTTTCGTCTATAAATTATGCACATCTCCTTCCTTCTCTTCTTCTATTACCTCTCATTGTTATAAGAGGCCAAATCAAGTGGTAGCACGACTCACCTCTACTCCCCAGTTGTTGTTGACGCCCGCCACACCCTTTGCTTTCCTTACCAATGGATTTTGTACCCACTGGACTGCTGGATCCACTCACCAGTCTATTTATTCACTACTAGATAAAGGACTTCCCATCCAGACCTTTAGTCTCGGCGGATTTTGAACCTGAGACTAAAGGTCTTTTAGTCCAGGTTCCAAAATTTACCACCAATAGCCACCCATGGAGAGGCCTTTAGTCTCGGTTGGTGGTTCCATATGGGCTAAAAAAACCCCTTCTTTAATCCCGAATGAAACTACCAGCTAAGACTGAAGATAAAAATGGGTAAGCTAAAATCGATTGAAAAGACCTAAATTAGATCAAAGCAATTCAGTCTACTAGAATAACAAAAAAGCCGTTCCAAATTGAACTCATCCATTCTATAATAAAATAAGATTTTTTTTCTTTATTCGTTATAGCAATTAATAAATGGAAATAATTGGTCATTAGTTCACGAGGAATTATGTATGAATAGTGATAAAGGAAGGAAAAAAATAAGGATCCTTTTTGTATTACACTACATATCTTTTGTCCTATTATTCTTTCCCCGTGAAGGGTATACTTAAAAAGAAAAAGAATAAAGGGTTAATTCGTTCTTGATAGGCATTCCGTTAACAAGTGAATGGGAACATACTCTATACCAAAATCCAAAGAAAGTACTACTTGATAATTTTCACCAATTTCAAGTGCTTATTTCAATTCCATTTATAGGAAAAATATCTTATGATTTAGATTCTCTAATTACTAATCATGTATGTATTCTAGTGTTCCTAATCCCTAACTGACTTTTGATGGTCTGCCTTATGGTTATAAGTTCTAATAATAACTCAAAATATTATAATAATGGAATTCCATATCGCGAATCTTTATTTCTTGGCCGCTTTTGAATTGTGGATTAGTGCCTATTCTAGAGCAACCATGGCCACCACCGGGACTCGGATATGATTTCAGCAAAAGGGGAAGGATGAGACCCATGCCATGACCTTCATTCGACACTTATGCTAGTGAGCAGAGTGTGAGTTACTTGCTTGTTTGTTTTGATGTTCGACTAGAGAGGTGCTTAATAGATGGGTTGTTTGAGTTATTGGAGAATGCAGACATATTAAGTGCAATTAACAAGGAGTGGGACCAGTATGTGCTTGTTTCAAGAGGAAAGACTGTCCCAGAGACAATTTGGTGGCCTACTGTTCTGCTCATCTTCACTAGACGAATCAAGCTTGTTCAGATAACGAGTGATGAATTCTATCAACTCAAGCTGGTCATGTTGAAGACAAATGAAAGAATATGTATAGTAGCATGTCTGGAGAATAGGGTTACGACCAGAACCTTGGCCATCTTTTAAAGATCGTAATCTTCACTAGATGAATCAAGCTTGTTCAGATAAAGAGTGATGAATTCTATCAACTCAAGCTGGTCATGTTGAAGGCAAATGAAAGAATATGTATAGTAGCATATGTCTGGAGAATAGGGTTACGACCAGAACCTTGGCCATCTTTTAAAGATCGTCAACAGGATGTGTTTGTGCATCTGAAAATACATTGGTAGTATCTATTCGACTGAAAATGACATGCAGGGGTTAGATCTTCAGGCATTATCATGGTTGTTCTTGTGCTGTTCTGAAGCTGAAGAAAAGCTCCTAAAACTATTGACTCTACCCAATGCAATTGACAGTTTTGAATGGGCCTTGGGAGAATTGCAGTACATGCAATTCGTGCCTCCTTGGCTGCTACAAGTTCATATGGTTAGTGGGGTTAATTGCAAAATCAATGCTATATTGAGTCAACTTAAGGGCCAGCCAGACACTACCCACATTAGCCATCACAGCCGGTTCCAAACCCCTCACCGCAGCCGGGTTTGGGAAGCGTTTAATTTATAGCGGCTGCGTTTGTCTGGTCAATACAGCTGGTTCCCAACCGGCTGTGATACGCCCTAATCACAGCCAGCTCGTGTCTAGAACCGGCTGTGATAAGGGTGTCTAGGCTAGCATCGCGAGCTCAAAAAAAGTAGCATAAATTTTTTTTTTAAATGAGGGAAGGGGACCCCATCGGCCAGCCAGTGCCACAAGCGGTCGCGCAACCACTACTAGAGATATCATTTTACTAAACGATCTGATTTCGTTGATGAAAGGGCAAAAAAACGTCGTCCTGGGTGTTTTTTGACAAATCAGCGACGAAAACCTCTTCGTCGCTAGCCGTTGCCGTGGTGCCATCCACGTCCCGTTTTAGACGTCAATGGGACGTTAGCGCAGACGTGCCGTTAGCGGCGTGAACGTCCCATTAGGCTACATGTCCCTTTTCAATCAATCCACACGTGATTGATTCGCATTCCGTTTTCTCATTGGTGCACGTGGCTTCTAGGGCAGGGACACATGTCAGCTTTCGTTTAGTCCACGTGTCGCCCGAACACTAGTTAGTAAACGTGTTCCCATAGGTCCACGTGTACTCTTCTCATAAATCCACGTGTCTATTTTCACTTGGTCCTCGAGCCTTTTCCTGATTGGTCCACGTGGCGCTTGGCACCTATACACGTGTCCGTTTTCAATGGGTCCACGTGTCATCCTCTATCTGGTTGACTCTCCTTTTTCCCATTGGACCACGTGTCCTTTTCTAATTCAACCACATTTGTCCCTAAGCACCGACGTACATGTCTGATTTCTATTGGTCCACGTGTAATCCTCTCATTGGTACGTGGCACTTGGATCCACATGCCTTTCTTAGGACATGTGTCAGTATCATAAGCTTGCACTAGCAATTTATATTATAGCAGCTTTCAAATAGTAGTAGGTTCATACATCAAGACTTCACAACAAAATAATAAGTCAACACACAGGATCATCACGGAGAAGACGATAGTTCCACACACAAACAGAGGATCAGGGCTCAGGAGTGACACCATTGACACTATGGTTGTTTGACAGCAATCTCCAGACCTGGTCCTGTTGCGACTTCTTCATTAGGAAGTCAGATTTTGTTCTCTCATTATCCTTCTTCAGTACATCCATTTGTGCCTGGAGGGCAGCAGAACATTATTTTTCAGCAGCAAGTTGAGAACGGAGCGCATCTTCACTAGATGAACGAGACCTGGAGGAGCGTGGCACTATACCGGCATTCTTCAAGAAGGTGCTGTTGGAGCTGTCTTGCGAGAGGACCTTGTTAACAACCTCAGCACTAATCAATGGTGGTGTCCCGGCAGCAATAGCTTCTGCCCGCACAGCTTGCATTGACTCCTAAAAATTCCAAAGGACAGAATTGAAAGATTACAGTAAAAAGAAGGGTTGTATCAAACGAAATCTAGGACAAGCATGTATATTGACCTACAAGTGCCTCTCTAGCCGCCTCACTAATAACATTATGCCCATTGGTATGGCTGACCCTGAAGGCTTCCACTGCATCAAGTTCTTCGTTAGCTTGTTCCTAGCCATCATGCGTCCTCGTCGTGGGTCTGCAGCTTGTTCTGCAACTGGTGTACCAAAAATGGTGGTCAGGCACAGCACAATCCAATAGCATTAGCAAGATTACAAGATGGTTTCAAGTAGTGGGTACGAAATATAGCTTCTCAAACATCACAATCAAGCAGGCAGATTTACTAATAATGTCATATATTGAACAAGTGCAAGAAACAAAATTGAAAAACGGCACTTTGTACATGAGACTGACTCTCATCCAGCATAATCAAGCAGATAGAATAACTGATGTTGTCATGTATTGAACAAGTGAAGGAACAAAATTTGAAGAATGGCTCTTGATATGAGAGACTGACTCTCGAGCATTACAAACTAAAATATAGAATAACTAATACTGTCATTTATTGAATAAGTGCATGGAACAAAATTTGAAGAATGGCACTTGATACGAGAGACTCACTCTCGACCATCACAATTAATCATATATTGAACAAGTGCAGGAAGCAAAGAATGACACTTGCTAGGAGAGACTGACTCATGTGCAAGCGTGTGTAGTCATCCAAGTGCAACTGTGTGTGTGCGTGTAGTAAATCAAAAAGAGAGCACAGAAAGTGTTACATTGCAAGCCTGTTGACACTTACATATGTATGGAATTGTGCAACATAAGAGCGAGAACCTGTCGCATGAGAACGCTTGACTTCACCTAGGTTTTGCTTGTTCTTTTCAGAGATTGACTGCAAGTGACTGCAAGAGATATATGTGTCATTTAGTCCCATCAAAATTGCCTATTAGATAGCACACCATGAGATATCTGTTTGTTCGACAACTTCAAAATTGTAAAGTGGGAAATGTGAATCGATAGAGAATACCTTGTTCTTCGAAGCTGACCACTTCTCAACAAGCTTACACCATTGTGCATCAGACAATGTGCCAATATGAGAAGTGGTAAGGACCTGATCAGCAGGGATGCCAACAAAGTATTTCTTTTTCAATAGATACCGCCTTTGCCGCACATGTTTCTTGAGCAATCTGAGTCAGGCATCAGATGTTGCTTTGTCGTCTTTGTCAATTTGTAACCTTGCCTGTTGATTATAGTTGAAAATCAGAGTTACGCAAGGACGATATAATAGTGGAAAGTAAATACAAGGAGTGTAGACAGGCACTTACACATAGACTGCCCACGAAACAATCATAATGTTCATTTTTTCTTGTAATCTTTACAACTGATAAGGATAGGAACTTCATTCCTAACAACAATACCACCCTCTGATGCAAACTTTGTAGCTTGCACCGGATCATGCGGCCTCAACTTCCCCTCAACAAAAGAGATGGGCATCTTTCTCCCCGTAGCTTTGGTCATCGTGTCAAGCAAAGCTCCCCTGGTTGGTGGCCTCCTAGGCCGCACGCCAACTCTTTGTATAGGTACTACAGAAATAACATTAAACATTCCTTTGGTCATTGTTGACACCAGATTTTAATAGGTCACATCGGTGCCAAAAAGTGAAGCAGAGGTATAGAATCGGAATCGGAGTCCCGGGAATGGAGAAGATCAAATCGGAATCGGAGTCCGGGAGGAAGGGCAGTTTAAATCAGAGTCAGAGTCCGATGAGAGTTAGAATCGGAGAAGAGGATGATGACGTGGAGGAATCCTGGAAGGTTACCAGGTTAAGCTTATAGAAGGACCGAAATAAAGAGTCGGTTGTTCTTTTTTATAGAGTCTGAGTCGTAAACGGTTGTAAGAAAGACCTTTTCTTTTGCGTCAAGTAAGTGTGTCGTATACGTTTAGGAGTTATAGTTATCAGGGTATAAATGGCGACCCTGCGTGGTCATAGAAGTCTGTACACACCAACATCAAACAAATCTTTACACTTTTTCGCATCTTACATACATTTGTCGGCGACTTCATCTTTCTTTTTCGCGAGGTCTTTTGGGCACGTCGAGGGTGATCAGATCTCAAGGCTTGCCTGTAAGTCCCGTATTACTGAGTAAGATCCAAGCCTTAGCAACCGGCGTATCGCTGTTGTTTCATTTGGGATTATTCGACAGTTATCGAGTAAACATCTAAGCTTTAGTATCTGGCGCATCGCTGTTACTTCGTTTAGATTTTATTCAACCTTTATCCAGCTTAGAATAAGGTTTGATCGACTGTTATTTATACCTCATTATTGGATCTGGTATAGCCATTTAGATCTATTTTAAGTGTTGCTCTGCTTAGCTTGTTAGGTTACGTTTTAGTAATCTTACTTTGCTTTGCATCGGAATCGACTGATCTAGCTGACTCTCTATCATAGATCGGAATTCATTGCCGATATGGTATTCATCGTCAAATCGGAAATCCAGCCGATTTCATTTGTGTTATTAACGTCCGATTTTCCTCGTCAATCAACAGGTCAGATTGACTGGCATGCCCTGCATCATCGGCCACAGCTGATTTCGTGTGCTAGCACGTGAAGGTCTTTCCCGATTTTTGCGTCAACACACTTTTGGCACGCCCAGTGGGACCCGACAACTTCGATCATTTCGAAGAAGGCAACTGGTCGTTTTGATGTTGGACCTTAGAATGTCATTGATACTACTAAAGAAGATCTTAGTGAAGAGCAGAAGGCTGACATGGCAAGAGCAGTTGAAGATTTTGAACTGTTATGCTTAAAGTCATTCAGTACCACAAGACAAGACCAAGCTATCAAGAAAACTGATTTTTCATTGCCTCGTGAAGTCAAGATAGCTGAAACACCTGGAATGATCAATGAGTTGATAAATGAAGCAGTCCATCATGCTTTTGCAAATCAAGGCAGAGTCTTAGGTAATGAGTTACATAACCAAGTGATTCGCTCATTGCGTGATGGTGATCTTCAATTTAAAGGTCCATCATACCAACAACTTCCTCCGTTTGAAGTTGACACCTCAGCAAAGGATGTTCAGGCAAGGGTTGCGAAGAATGCATTCTCTCAGGTGTTTAATGGCTCAACATCCAATCAGCCGATCGGACAGACACCATTGGCATCAAGGCCGATTATACAAGGAGGTTTTCCAGCAATAACAGTAGTGACTATGCCTCAGATTCATATTCCAACAAACAGCTCTGCGGTTTTTACCACATCATCGCCGATACCATCGGCGTCAAAGGGAGAAGAGTTTTTCAAAGGATATGATCCCAAAACAGGACTAGTGATGCCTCCTGAATATTTTGTTACTTCTCCTAAATCAAACCAGAAGACTCAACCTGAGGAGCCAAAGATGGCCTAGGTACCGCATACTGATGGAATTAATTGGGTTTTAATTGATGAGAAGGGAATCGTATACCAAGTGTGGACTCCAAGACTAGAATCGGTAAGAGCACCTAATATGAATATGCTGAACCAATCAGAGCCACATGGTACTACGTCAGCTATGGAGGTCTATCGCAATACCCAACATCAAGGCCAAGGTCAGATGTCCAACCAGAATGTATCTTCAGGACATGTGATTCGTCAACCAGAGCCATCTAGGCAAAATGAATCGGCACCAACGAGATATGCGTCAACCAGTACAAGGAACCTCACAGGGAGCAAATCAAGTGGATTGGGCAGCTCAAATTGCTGAAATAATGCAAAATCAGTTTGGATTGAAACCCAAGACTCAACATGTGATGTATAAAACTCCATATCAACCTGCTTATGATTCGCTACCTTATCCTCATCGTTACAAGATCCCTGATTTTTCCAAGTTTTCTGGTAATGATGATGTCTCCACTATTGAGCATGTCAATAGATTTCTGGTACAATGTGGAGAGGCTGCTGCTACCGATGCACTAAGGGTCCGATTATTTTCAAGTTCTTTATCTGGACCAGCTTTTTCATGGTTTATGACATTGCCAGCAAATTCAATTATCTTTTGGTTTGACCTAGAAAAGCAATTTCATCAATATTTTTTTGCTGGTGTTCAAGAGAAAACTATTACTGATTTAACAAGCTTGAAGCAAAGGAATGATGAGTCAGTAGCAAACTTCATTCAGATAATCAGGGAGACAAAAAATAGATGCTATGGATTGAACTTAACAGATTCCCAATTGGCACAGTTGGCTTTTGATGGTTTACTTCCTTATTTCAAAGAGAAGTATGATTCTTAGGAGTTTGAAAGCTTGAGTCATATTGTGCAAAGGATGTCAAGGCACGAGAATCAGATGTATGAGCAAAAGCGACCTTATCATAAGAAGGTAAATTACCTTGGGTATAGTTCCGATTCCGATTCCGATGAAGATAAAGAAATCAGCTTAGCAGAATGGGTAAAAAATAAGAAGCCGATTGCTTGTCCATTTGGTAAGAAAGAACCAGAAAGATTTGGTTTTGATGTTACAAAGGCTGATAAGATTTTTGATCTACTACTTAAAGAAGGGATGATCAAATTATCGGCCAATCACAGTCTTCCATCTGCAGAAGAACTCAGGAAGATGACATATTGCAAATGGCATAATGCTACTTCTCATAATACCAATGACTGCAAGGTTTTCAGAAACCAAATCCAATCGGCAATTGAGCAAGAAAAGATGCAATTTGAGATTCCTTCTAAGCCACTCAAGCCGATGAAGATTGATGGGCATCCTTTCCCAGTGAATATGGTAGAGCCAGTTAAGGAAAATGCTTTGCAGACAAAGCTTTTGACATCAGAATCTGCAAAAGAAAAAGGAGCTGTTGATCCTAGAGTGCAAATTTCTGCTTCTGACTTAAAGGATAAAGGAAAGATGAAAAAAATGATTATCCCAGAAATCCTCAAAGACATGTTACTTCTCAAGGGTTGATCAAGAAATATCAACGTCAGCAAGAGAGAACAAGGCAGCAAGAGGAAAGGATGTATCGGCATGAGGATCATTGGAGATGTCCTTTTTTCGTTTACTGCTGGGAAGAAGGAATCAAGTTACCATCTCTAGATGATTGCCCAGAATGCAACGGAGGCTATGGAAGGGATAGGTCATACAAAAGGCCTCGATGAAGATAGGGAGCATTGGCCGATTATTTGGGATAGAGATGAAGAATATCGGCGTACTCCAGTTCATGAAAGAATCGGAGGCAGGCAGAGTGTATATGATCGGTTGGGAAATAAGCCGATTATGAGCAGAGAATTAGAAGAGCATGCTAATAATTTGGTTTCTGATGAAGAACCTTTGCCAAATCGGGATCGGAGTATTCATCGCGAAGCTAAAATACCTCAACCAAGGTGGTGCCCGGATGGAGTTACAAAATCACAGAAAAGGAGGTTGCAAAGGCTCCGATTTGATGAAATTCAAGAAGAAAAGTCGCGCCAGCTTTTGAGGAGCAAAAAGATGTCATCAAAGGTATGGCGTCCTAAACAACGTGCTCAAAATGATAATGCAGCCGATGTTAACATGGTTTTCATGTTACCAAGGGAATTCATGGCATCGGCTAGTGATGAAGAAGATTTTGAGATTGAAGAAGCAATGGCTCAATTGAATTTAGAACCGATGCAAGCGACTTTTGAGAAACCAGTAGAAAAAGAACGGGTTCACTTGAGGCCTTTGTTTCTGAAGGGACATGTTGATGGTAGGCCAATGACCAGGATGATGGTTGATGGTGGAGCAGCTGTTAATTTGATGCCATATGCCGTTTTTCGCAAAATCGACAAAAGTGAAGATGATCTGATCAAAACGGATATGATGCTGAAGGATTATGAAGGGAAGATTTCTCCGGCTCGGGATGCATTATGCGTGGAGTTGACTATTAGAAGTAAGACTTTGCCTACTACTTTCTTCATAGTTAATGGCAAAGGATCATATAACCTGCTGTTGGGGAGAGATTGGATCCATGCTAATTGTTGCATTCCATCAACCATGCATCAATGTTTGGTTCAATGGATTGAGGATATAGTAGAAGTTGTCAAAGCAGATGCGTCATATAGCATAGCCATTGCAGAAGCACAACCATAGAATTATGAACAAGTGATTTTGGTCTACAGCCGATCCAAGCAGTCGGCTCCGAAGAATCGTCCTGATGGATGAGTTTCTTCAAGAAGATGAAGGGAAGCTAGGATATGGTTTCACGTCGGCCGATGTACTAGAAAAAATAGATTTAGAAGATGGTGAAAAACCAAGGCCGACGTTTATTAGTGCAAAATTAGATCCTGAGTACAAGAGAGAATTGACCTCTTTGTTAAGAGAGTTTAAAGATTGTTTTGCTTGGGAATACTATGAAATGCCTGGTTTAGACCGATCTATTGTTGAACATCAGTTGCCTATAAAGCCAGGATATCGGCCATATCAGCAAGATTCTCGACGATGTGATCCTAAAATATTACCTGACATAAAGGTCGAGATTACTAAGTTGATTGAAGCAAAATTCATTAGGCAATGCCGATATGCTGAGTGGATTTCTAATGTGGTTCTTGTATATAAAAAGAATGAGAAATTGCGTGTTTGCATTGATTTCTGGAATCTTAATAAGGTGACTCCGATGGATGGATATCCTATGCCTGTTGCCGATTTATTGGTTGATGCTGCAGCGGGACACAAAGTCATAAGCTTCATGGACGGTAATGCTGGTTATAATCAAATTTTTATGGCTAAACAAGATATTCATAAAACTGCTTTTCGATGTCCGGGGCATGTTGGTTTATATGAATGGGTAGTCATGACTTTTGGCTTGAAAAATGCTGGAGCTACATATCAACGTGCTATGAATTATATTTTCCATGAACTTATCGACAAGATTGTTGAAATTTATATTGATGATGTGGTGGTTAAATCGGAGAGCTATAGACAACATTTAGCCGATTTACGCAAGACTCTAGAGTGCACAAGAAGACATGGCTTGAAGATGAATCCGATGAAGTGTGCATTTGGAGTTTCTGCTGTTCAATTTCTGGGATTTATGGTTCATGAAAGAGGAATTGAGATCAGTCAAACTTTTATAGCTTCCATCAATAAGATCGTTGCTCCGGAAAATAAGACTAAACTTCAATCATTAATCGGCAAGATTAATTTCATTAGAAGATTTATTTCTAATCTCTCTGGGAGGATTAAGCCGTTTACACCTTTATTGAAATTGAAGGCCGATCAGGAGTTTGTTTGGGGAAAGGAGCAGGAAGAAGCTTTGGACCGGATTAAGAGATATTTGGTGTCTCCTCCTGTTTTAGTTCCTCCTCAGAAAAATAAGCTGTTTAAATTATATTTATCGGCTGATGATTCTTCTATCGGATCGGCCCTTATTCAACAGTTTGAAGGAAAAGAGCGTGTTATCTACTTTGTAAGTAGAAGGCTTTTGGATGCGGAGACAAGGTATTCTTCGGTTGAATATTCAAAAGTTTGAAGGAAAAGAGCGTGTTATCTACTTTGTAAGTAGAAGGCTTTTGGATGCAGAGACAAGGTATTCTTCGGTTGAAAAGTTATGCTTGTGTCTATACTTTTCCTGTACCAAGCTCAGACATTATTTATTATCGGCTGAGTGCGTAGTTGTTAGTAAAGATGATGTTATAAAATACATGCTATCATTGCTGATTCTAAATGGTAGAATCGGAAAGTGGATTTTGGCCCTTTCAGAATTTGATTTACGCTTTGAATCATTGAAAGCTGTCAAGGGGCAAGTTTTGGCCGATTTTGTCACTCATCATTGTGGTGCAGAGATTGGATTAGTAGAATTTGCTCCATGGACTTTGTTTTTTGATGGATCTTCTTGTGGAGCTGGCTCTGGAATCGGAATTATGTTGATCTCGTCTGGGGGGGCAAGCTTTGAATTCTCTTTTCTGATTGAGAAAGAAGCCACTAATAATCAAGCAGAATATCGAGCTGTTCTTAAAGGTATCAAACTACTCAAAGAGATCAAGGCCGATGCTATTGAAATATTCGGAGATTCTTTATTGGTAGTAAAGCAATTGATGGGTGAATATGAATGCAACGATGATATTTTGAGAATATATCACGATGAATGTCTCCGTTGTTAAAAGAATTCAGGTTTGTTAAGATGGAGCATATTCCCAAATGTTATAATGAGGAGGCTAACCGATTGGCTCAAGGAGCATCTGGTTATCGTCCGATCAGAGAGATTTCAAGTCTGGAGTTAGAATATTCCGATTGGAGAAAAGTGATTTATGAATATTTGAAAGATTCATCGAAGAAAGTTTAAAGAAAGATAAGGATTCAGGCAGTGAAGTATGCTATACTTAAAGATGATCTTTATTATCGGACGACTAATGGGGTTTTGCTCAAATGTATTGGATCGGAGGAAGCTAAGGTGTTAATGGGAGAGATCCATGAAGGGGTACGTGGAGCACATCAAACGGCCTTCAAGATGAAATGGATGATCAGAAGGAATGGATATTTTTGGCCTACAATTCTTGAAGATTGTTTTAAATATTACAAGGGATGTCAGGACTGTCAGCGTTTTGGGAATGTTCAAAGGGCTCCTGCGTCTGCTATGAATCCGATTTTAAGGCCTTGGCCTTTTCGAGGATGGGGCATTGATTTAATCGGACAGATTAACCCTGCATCGAGTAAAGGACACAAGATTGTGTTAGTGGCTACTGATTACTTTACTAAATGGGTTGAAGCAAGTCCTTTGAAGATTGTGTCATCAGCTAATATGGTGGATTTTGTTAAGGAGCATATTCTCTATCGGTTTGGTATTCCTCAAACGATTACGACCGATCAGGGGACTATGTTTACTTCAGGGGAATTTGGAGAGTTTGCTGAAAGCATGGGGATTAAAATATTGAATTCTTATCCTTACTACGCTCAGGCTAATGGTCAGGCAGAAGCTTCCAATAAAAGCATGATCAAGTTAATAAAAAGAAAGATTGATGAGTTTCCCAGAAGATGGCATACTGTGCTACATGAAGCGTTATGGTCATATCAGATGGCTTGTCACGGTGCAATTAAAATGTCACCTTATCAATTGGTTTATGGACATGAGGCTGTATTACCTTGGGAGTTGAAAATCGGCTCTAGACGTGTTGAGTTTCAAAATAAGTTAAGAGCCGATGAATACTCGATTTATTATGAAGGATGAGTTGGAAGATTTGACTTAGTATCGTTTACAAGCCCTTGAAAATATAGAGGCTAATAAGGAGCGTATCGCTAGATGGTATAACAAGAAGGTCAGAGTTAAGGAATTTTCTCAGGGAGAATTGGTATGGAAACTAATTTTGCCGATTGGGTCTAAAGATTCTATATATTGGAGACTTTAGAAGGAGAAGAGTTTCCTCGAGCTTTGAATGGAAAATACTTAAAAAAATATTATCCTAGTATTTGGGTTGATGCATGAGCCGATTTTTGGAGAATCGGAAAATATCATAGCCGATACAAAGTATGTGTGACACCCGGAATTTCATCACAAGTTAAAAATAGCAACCTTTTAAAAATTTCTAGAATTTATTTGGAATTCAAATTTAAATTGTAGGAATATTGCTTTGAATAGGCATTTAAATTCTTTTTAAAGAACTAAAAAAATAAAATAAATATAAGGTCACCATTTGATTGAATGCATTTTCATGCTGGAGCATTTTAATTGAGTGTTGAATTTAAATTGCTTTGAATTTAAATTTGGTTTCTTATTTGAATTTTAATAAAAGTTTTTAAAAGGTTCAACATTCCAAAACCGAAGTTCGACATCTCTTCTACTCAGTTTCAACAATTCGACACTGTTGTTTCAACTTTTCTCCTTTTCTCTTTCTTTTCCCTGCCCAATCATCTCCTCAGCCGGCCCACCTCTTCTTCCTTCCTATCCCACTGCGCCGGCCCAAGCCTGCCTTTCGGCCCAGCCAGCCCGGCCTTCCTTCTCTCCCTCTCCCCCTTGCGCCACCGCCATCGACACCGCGCCGCCGCCATCGACCCATCGCCCCACCGCCTCTCCTTCGTCGATAACTGGCTTCGAGGCTCCACGGGAAGGTGAGGAACGCGCCGAACACGTTTTCCCTCTCTTTCTTGCTCTCTTTCGCACGTGCTGCCTCGCCGACGCAGTGTCAGATATTATTAGGATTTAAGGCAAGTGGATTTCCCCCTCTGCATACTCTCTTTTGACCTATGCAATATCATGTTAATTAACATTTACTTTATGTATGTATATTGCATTAATTTGATGGGTCCTATTTAAGGATGAATAGCTTTTTTCCCTAAGCCTTGATACACCAGGTTTACTTTATGTTGGGTAGCTTTGCTTAGCTGTTATACTTGGGAATGGTTCACACTAATTGTGAAGATAATAATTTTGTGTTACCATTTATCAAGCTATTTATATCCATGTTCCGATGATGATGTTAAACAAGATCAATTATGTTAATTGGAACATGGAGCGGCAACCTGGGATTCACCCGTACAACCACAATACCATATGGCTCTGGTCTTGGCTAAGTAAAATAGATGAACTCTATGCAATGTTAGGCTTGCCTGCTCTGTTGGATAATGGGTTACGTGTGGGAGGAGCAGAGAAGGAGGCTAGGCCTCCGATGTTCTGCACGGCGGGGACCAGCATTTGCATAGAGGGAGTCTTTGAAAAGGTCTCGTAGCGTCCCTATGCAGTCACACCTCAGAAGTGTGGTATGTGCCTGGCCCGCACTGCATGGTTGGGTTTAAAGTTCTTTGGAGCTTTTACGCGAATTGTGGTGAAAGTGTACAACCTCTGCAGAGTGTAAAACTGTTATAACAGCCGTGTTCACGGTTATGAACGGCTCGGATCCTCACATGATAATTGAACTTGAAGTTGAAAATAAATTATGGTTCCTGGTTACGGAATGAGTGCTTTGGCACGAATGATGTGGGATGATATATCTCTTTATATTATTAATTGGGTTGGTATATACTTATATCTTAGTAATCAGGTGCTTGCTAATAAAACTTGACCAACTAAAATACTGACCGCTCTTAACTCTTAGCCTTTCCTTGAAAGCTTTGCATATTCTCCCACTTGTTGAGTACCAACCATAAGTGTACTCACCCTTGCTAAATATTGGATCAGAAGGAGAAGAAGATGTGAAGTTCTTAGTGCATTCAATGAAGATTGCTAGGCGTACGCAACCCCCAGTCAACTGCCTGTGGTGAAGAGTTGAAGATTTCCGCTGCTAGAGAATGTTTTTAATGTATTTATTTTATTATTTCCGCTGTAACTTTGTGTTCTATATTCATGGAGTGTATCATATGTGTGAAACTTGATCCTGGCGCACATATGAGACGCATTCGGTTTGTTTTTATAAAACCGGGTGTGACAAAGTGGTATCAGAGCCGAAGTTGACTGTAGGACGTAAGCCTAGCTAGCAATGGTCGTTTTGTAAGGTCTTTTTCCATCTAATAACCATCCTTACTTTACCCTTGACCATTGTGATGGTCATTCTCACTCGTTGTCTATTCATCCCCTCCTTATTTACTCTCTTGATATCTAACTATTTTTATTAGTGTCTCCTTGTTTGATGACGCTAAACAATTAGTCCTTGGCTGTTTGTGAACTCCTTGTGAAATGATGTTGCTAATTCATCATTTTTTTTATTCCACCATCTCCTTGATGTTTCTATTGGCTATCTATTTCTCCATGCAAATTAGCATTACCTTGATATTTTTTTTATCTTTCCCCCTTGAGTTTACATTGAGCTCATTCAATCTACTAAACTCATATCCTTGCTATTTATCAATATTATCACTTTGGATCCGTTCCATTGATTTATGGTCTCTAAAGTATCATTTAGAATTTCTTTATTCAATCTAGTAGTTAGTTCGTACCCTTGTTTTGACTTTATGGAATTCAACTCAAAGAATGAAGGTACTCTTTGAAAGAGAGTGAAGCTCAAGAGGATCAAAGATCCTTTTATGAGGAATGTAAAAATTTGAAGAAAAAAAAACCCTGCTAAGTAGGACCACCTTTTATGGCCAATAAAATCGTTTAGCATCGCTTGTGTTGTTGTTGTCATGATCTTGATTGCTTGTTATTTTGTCCGTGTTTGTTTTGGATATTTGTAATGATTGTTCTTTGGTTGTGGAGTGATGACCACAGCTGAGGAAAATCAATATAGATAATAAGTTTAGTTGGGTTGTTATCTTTTTCTTGACCAGCCCCATCCTTAATCATTCTTTTGTTCCCCTCTTTGCCCTCATCCAGATGGAAAACCTTAAAAGAAGCAATGCAGATATTGCCTATGGAGATGATGTCAGTCTTTCATCACCAGTTGACCCTAAGAAGATGGAACTTACGACCTTGTCAACTCAACCTCCACACAAGATTGATCAATCCATGGAAAATGTCCAACAAGCAGTTTCACCAGAAGCCTCACTAGTCAACAACAGTGAAGTCAATATCACCGATTCAGATCAGAAGGTCTCACTTAAGTCACCCTCTCAGTTGTCTAACAAAGGGAAGCTTATGATCATGCAAGCTCAGGATCTGCAAAGAAGAATGCAACGCGAAGTATCGAACAATCAAAGGTTGAAGAGAAGCCATGAAGCATTGAACCTGGAAGAGGCACATGAGAACAGTAAATCACTAGGGAAGTGCTCATGTTGTGAACACTATGGTCTTCAGTGTCTTCAGAAAGAAGATAGCCTAATGACGGATGAAGCAAGACGTCGTTTCCATGTAGATATGAGTAAAAGAAGAGGAGTAACCATTCAAGGGCCAATCCCAGAAGGCAGTACTCAAGCACAAGGCAGTGTTCAGTCCATGAACCTTGATGATTGGAGTATCACCGTCACAGAATTTCAGCCACGAAAGAACAAAAAGTCGAAGGAGCAAATTAATGAAGCAAGTCGAGATGGACAGGAAATGAAAGATAATGCGTTGCAGTGTCGCAGCAGTAGCAAGTCAGGTCACTACACCAGAAGATGCTCAACAAAGAAAAGTGTTAACACATGCCGATACATTTGTCCCGATTGCGGCAAAAGGTACGACCAGGTGATCATTGCCCACTAAAAGAATTCCGAAAGAAAAGAAGGATAGCATTGGTTGAAGGAAAATGTTTTAGTTGGGTAGAAGTAGGTCATTATGAAAAGAAATGTCCAAGGAAATATGAGCCAGCAAAGTTGAGTACTAATGGATGGTTTTGTCTCCTCTGTGGTGAAGATGGACACCTGGCAAGTTGGTGCGCAAAGGAAACAGATAACCAATCAAATGGTCAAACCGAAAGCACAAAATCAGTTCATCCTCAACTCTCCAGTACATTGGAGCCAGACCAATCACTACGGAATGATTCTCAGCCGATGATCGACAACAAGGATGTCAAAGCTAGAAGAGCTAGTTTCGACTCCAAAGAAGTTGGACACTATATCGGTGAATGCCCTTTAAAGCGTTTACATGAGCCTCAGAAGAAGGATTAGAAGAACAAAAATAAAAGTTGCTTGGAGATTCAGAATTTTTGAAGGTTAAAAAGAAAAGTTGGATTAAGTGATTGTAAGGTCATTACTCGTTGGTTGGAAATAAAGGATATTCAAGCAGATGAAGCAAAACTTTTATCCATCCTTTTTTTTCTTGCTAGCCTATCCGAATCTCGGGGGTAGGTTTGTGACACCCGGAATTTCATCACAAGTTAAAAATAGCAACCTTTTAAAAATTTCTGGAATTTATTTGGAATTCAAATTTAAATTGTAGGAATATTGCTTTGAATAGGCATTTAAATTCTTTTTAAAGAACTAAAAAAATAAAATAAATATAAGGTCACCATTTGATTAAATGCATTTCATGCTGGAGCATTTTAATTGAGTGTTGAATTTAAATTGCTTTGAATTTTAATAAAAGGTTTTAAAAGGTTCAACATTCCAAAACCGAAGGTCGACATCTCTTCTACTCAGTTTCAACAATTCGACACTGCTGTTTCAACTTTTCTCCTTTTCTCTTTCTTTTCCCTGCCCAATCATCTCCTCAGCCGGCCCACCTCTTCTTCCTTCCTATCCCACCGCGCCGGCCCAAACCTGCCTTTCGGCCCAGCCAGCCCGGCCTTCCTTCTCTCCCTCTCCCCTTCTCACCGACGCGCGGGACCCACCCGTCATCCCCTTCCTCCCAACCCCTCCCGAACCATGCTCGAGCTCCCGGGCCCGAATCGAACCCGCCGCGCCGCCTCTCCTCTCTTGGCGCGCAGGCCTAGGCTCTCCCTCCTTGGTCTATATATTGCGCAGCCACCCCCTCCTCAAGTCTCTTCGTCGCGACGCACAAACCCTAGCTCCAAGCCCCCTTGCGCCGCCGCCATCGACCCGTCGCCCCACCGCCTCTCCTTCGTCGATAACTGGCTTTGAGGCTCCACGGGAAGGTGAGGAATGCGCCGAACACATTTTCCCTCTCTTTCTTGCTCTCTTTCGGGCGTGCTGCCTCGCCGACGCAACCGAGCCGCCTTTGCTCGTCGCGGGCCGCCACCGTCAAACAATCCTCGATACGAACCACGTAGATCGTTTCCCCGTATCCGAAGCTTCGTCCAGAGCCTTGATTTGAGGAAAACCATGGCCTTTAGCCCCCGTTTTGCCAAACTCCGGCGAGTAACCGCCCCTGCGCCGCCGCATGCCACCGCCGCTGGTGACCCAAGCCGCCCAAAAGACTCTCAGCCGTCCGATCGGAGATCAACGGCCCAGATTAGATCTAAACCCCGGTCAGCTCAGGTCAACCAGCCGTCCATGGCTGTTTTGCATAAAAGACCCTGTAGTTTCTGCATATTAACCCGCAGTCCATCTCAGTTCAAAAGTATTTAAAAATATGTCCTGTTTTTATTGATTTAGCCCTTGTACTTTTATAGATTAGAACCCACCGTCCCTGGCTGCCTCTTTTACGCGTTAGCCCTCGGGTTTTTATACGTAATTATGTTTAAGCCCTCGGTTTCTTCTATTTAAGCCCCTGTTAAGTTAGTTTCCTCGTAGTTAAGCCCTACAACCTTGTTTTATCCGTAGATTTCACGTTTTAGCTCCGTTTAACCTTGTTTTTGCTGTGTTAACTTTCTAACAGCGCAAACTTTAGTTTAACAATTCGGTTTACCATGTTTCATGCTTTGAAATAAATAAATATTTTCCTACTTCTAATTTAACTAGCTTTTTAAATAAAAGCAAATTAGAGTCTCACCTTCATGTTTTATAATGAAAGCTAAATTTGATTAATCATTATTGAACTAACCATTTCTAATCAAAATATGGCTAGAGTTATATCTGGTCTTTTCATAAACTAATTCAATTTGGTTAATGATTATTCAATTGTTTTATGAATAAAAGTTACATAGGTTAACCCGAGTTTTCATAATTACATGCTAACTTGACTAATATGAATACAAATGTATTTATGAATTATTATAAAATGACTAGTTGAACATGAATAATAAAGCTACTCGATTAGATGATCATATATAATTCATTTCTAAAGTTAATTGTTTAATTTATATAATTTATGTATAAATTGATTACGCTTTAAGCCGACTTTACATATGAAAGTATTATTTAGATTAAATAAAATAATGAATATTTCTTTGAATTATTCATTACACATCTTTTCTTAATTAAAATAAATGAAGCATATAGTTTTTGCTTTATTTTATAATACTAATCCTTCGATAGTTGTATCTTCTCAACCTTAGCTCCGATCTCAGCGTTTCTCGTGTCCTTTCAATCCTTTCCAAGACCTCAACCCGTTTTCTATGCTTGATCAATATTGTTGCACATGTTTGGTGTACTGTTTATTTATCTGTGCATTTGTTTGCTTGTATGTGCTCGTGTGACGATAGACGTTGTTCAAGCTGTGTTTGGAGATCAAGCTTTGAGGAGTTCGTTGAAGATCAAGTATACGAAGGAATTCAGCAGTGTCAGATATTATTAGGATTTAAGGCAAGTGGATTTCCCCCTCTGCATACTCTCTTTTGACCTATGCAATATCATGTTAATTAACATTTACTTTATGTATGTATATTGCATTAATTTTATGGGTCCTATTTAAGGATGAATAGCTTTTTCCCCTAAGCCTTGATACACCAGGTTTACTTTATGTTGGGTAGCTTTGCTTAGCTGCTATACTTGGGAATGGTTCACACTAATTGTGAAGATAATAATTTTGTGTTACCATTTATCAAGCTATTTATATCCATGTTCCGATGATGATGTTAAACAAGATCAATTATGTTAATTGGAACATGGAGCGGCAACCTGGGATTCACCCGTACAACCACAATACCATATGGCTCTGGTCTTGGCTAAGTAAAATAGATGAACTCTATGCAATGTTAGGCTTGCCTGCTCTGTTGGATAATGGGTTACGTGTGGGAGGAGCAGAGAAGGAGGCTAGGCCTCCGATGTTCTGCACGGCGGGGACCGACATTCGCATAGAGGGAGTCTTTGGAAAGGTCTCGTAGCGTCCCTATGCAGTCACACCTCGGAAGTGTGGTACGTGCCTGGCCCGCACTGCATGGTTGGGTTTAAAGTTCTTCGGAGCTTTTACGCGAATTGTGGTGAAAGTGTACAACCTCTGCAGAGTGTAAAACTGTTATAACAGCCGTGTTCACGGTTATGAACGGCTCGGATCCTCACATGATAATTGAACTTGAAGTTGAAAATAAATTATGGTTCCTGGTTAAGGAATGAGTGCTTTGGCACGAATGATGTGAGATGATATATCTCTTTATATTATTAATTGGGTTGGTATATACTTATACCTTAGTAATCAGGTGCTTGCTAATAAAACTTGACCATCTAAAATACTGACCGCTCTTAACTCTTAGCCTTTCCTTGAAAGCTTTGCATATTCTCCCACTTGTTGAGTACCAACCATAAGTGTACTCACCCTTGCTAAATATTGGATCAGAAGGAGAAGAAGATGTGAAGTTCTTAGTGCATTCAATGAAGATTGCTAGGCGTACGCAACCCCCAGTCAGCTGCCTGTGGAGAAGAGTTGAAGATTTCCGCTGCTAGAGAATGTTTGTAATGTATTTATTTTATTATTTCCGCTTTCTCTATTCATGGAGTCTATCATATGTGTGAAACTTGATCCTGACGCACATATATGATGCATTCGGTTTGTTTTTATAAAACCAGGTGTGACAGTATCGCCTCTAGTAGAAAAAATAAGTGAAAATAATGCATTACGTATTCAGGGATACTTGGCCGATGCGTTATGCATCGCCCTTAGGGCAAAAATACAAAACATTACATAGTGTTTAGAAAGTTTTGAATTGTCTGAATAGCTTGCATAGGGACTCATGGCGCTCATGGTTCTCCATGATCTGACTTCTAGAATCAAGAGACATATGAATCTGCCTAATATTGGCTTCAGACCTAGATATGGATTGGTTGATTGTGTGGATTTCTCCCAAAAGTCGATCTCATCTACTCTGCAGATGGATGAGTCGGGATTGTTCTCTGTTCATAGTATCTTCAAGATTATGAATTTGGTGTTGAATCCTGGATATATCATCACATGGGGATCCTTGGCCGTGGATGAAAGATGACACTGAGGTAAGGCCTTCGGGGAGTAAGTTCATAACCTCATACTTGTGGGTAGCCAAGAAAAGCCGATGATTGGAGGAAAGGGGAGTGCCAGATTGAAGCTGAGTGATGATGAGCTCAAGTCTTTGTTGAACCTGAAAGTTGGAAAGATTAGCTTGCTTTAATCAATAATATAATGAAGAAAGAGAACTATTTTGTACCTCATTGGATGAAGATGCCATGTTTGATAGTAAGAGGGGTGATATGGTTGATTCTGCGTATGGTTCTATTTATAGGCAAAAGGATCTACCTACCCGATTCAGAGCATTCGATTTTTGATATGGATGAGTGCAAGGACCAATGCATTTTTGGTCAAAAGTTGCTATTTTCAGAAGATTCGCTGTAAAAGCTGATCGCATTGGTTAAAGGCAATAAATATGCTACAGACTTGGCAGGGATCGGTCAAAAGATGAGTCAAAGATTTACACATGCAGAATAGTTTGGTAACCTCAATAAATACATTACATTACAAAAGATGTTATTGGATAAGTTTTACGACGACCCAAGGAAATCTTGGATCGCTTTGATCGCGCGTAGGCGAATAGCATCTACATCGGAGATGGCTTTCCGATCTTCATCAGCCGAACCCTCAATCGGCTTCAAGTTTTTATTTAGGTGATCAACCTTTTGAAGGAGGACTTGCTTATTATGTTCAAAGGTTGTCAGGGTCCCAGGGATTTGTTGCAGGTTGGCTTCCACAGTTTTCAGCTCTGCGTCAATCTTGGCTATGGCTTGCATATGGGCTTCGCGCTGAGACTCCAAATCGGACTTAGTTTTCTCTAGAGCTTCCTGGGTTTGCTTCATATGTCCGATTTGGGTTGCTATGCCTTCGATGTCCGATTCAATTTGCTCCGGGTCCTTAGAAGATTTTTCAAACTCGGCTCGATCGGATAATCTCTTTTGGGCCTTTGTCACCTAGTAATAGTTAAACTCTATGAAGACAGCTGGAAAGAGAACTTCCTCAACTGATTCAGGTATTTGGCCTTGCAAGTGTTTGAAAACTGATCGGACGGGATTAGCGTTCTTCACGAGTTGTCCGATTTCAGTATTCAAATGACTTAGCATTTCTTCAGGATAGAGCTTGATCGTATCGGAGCTTGGAGTTGATTCTGCTGTAGAAGGACCGGCTAGTTCTGCTGCAAGGGCACTGGGGGTCGGAGAATCTTGTGCCTAAGAAAGAAAAGTAAGAATCGGATATTGTCTTCTTCTATTCTAAAAAGGGAGACGAAGAGAGAAGGAATTACCTGCTTCAAGTTAACTTCATCAAACTGGGACGGTTGAGAAGGACCAATTGCAGTTCCGATGGAAACAATTGCCGTTCGTCCCTAAGTACAAGGAATTCAGATATAAAGAATGGAGTCGATTAAATTTTGCTATGACAAAGACAAAATAAACATTCTTACGATGGTTCCTTGCGCCGATTCTGGGGCTTGAATTGTTGATCCTGGTTGAACCGTGATCGATGGAAGAATCGGCGGTGAAGATGAGGTTGGAGCAGTTTCCATTTGAGCCAATTGTTCATGAGATGTGGTTGGGGGATGTGCCTGCTTACACATAAAGTTAGATCAAGAAATAATAAAGTTACAGCAAATCGGAGATGTGCTTACCTGTTCCGATGCAGTTGTTGCTGTAGTATCTGATAGATGTTCTTGAATCGGATTTGTTGTGCCAGCTTCAGGAATGGTTGATAAACCACCAATACTTGAGCGTGCCTTTGATATGCATCTGGCAGCATCTGAAGCTGAGATTTTTCAGACAGCTTTCGGTATCTTCCTCGAAAGTGTCTTTGATAGCACCAGTTTGCGTTTCTCTCCGATTATTATTGAAGGCGTAGCTTGTGATTCCGATGGCTTGATGTCTTCTTGACTGGTCATGGAAGAAGAACTGTCTTGAGCTTTCTTCTTTGGCTGCTTGGAGGAGCTGGTGCCTTGTTGCTTGGATAAACGAGTACTCTTGGCCGATTTCTTATTCCGGCCAGCGATGATATCCAACACGGATGGGCTGGAGTTGCCGATGTAAGGATTGTCTGAGGGAGGCAGGTACTCGATCGGACGGCCGCTGTTGCTAACAGAAGGAGGGTTGATGGCCACATCCTGCAATTGCAAGAAGGATTAGGTTTGAAAGTGGTAAATAATTGAGAAGGCCAGGATTAGAAATTTCTTACCTGATCATTGGTTGCGAAGTCAGGGTTGAGAAGCAGACAGTAATCTTGGGCGGGTTGACAGAAGAGGTGATTCCTTTATTCTTGCCACCAAGTTTTGAATAAAGCCGTGGTGAAGCTAGAAAATCGCCAAGACTATAGATCTATAGCTTCTTGAGAAGGTGACAAGTTTTTCAACATCTCATAAGCCAGGCTTGAAGGGATGATTTCCCTAGGCTTCACCAAGTTGGCCATATACAAAGAAATCGGCCCTTGGCCGAATCCGAGTTGGCGGGCAGCTATTGCTGGATGATAGTACTCGAAGGATTGATTCTTCTTTCCCAAGAATACATCGGCTGGAAGTATCTGAGGAGTAATAATCTCTTTGAAGATTTTTTGGCAAGCAACGTCTGTGCTGATGTTGTCAAATCGGAATTGGGTTGGGAGTTCAAAATGATCTTCAGGATCGTCGTACACATACCAAGGCACGGAATCTTCTTTGAAACCATTATAGAAACCCCGGAAATACTCAGTAGTGCGAGTAGAAGGGAGCCGATCACCAGCAAAACTCGAAGCAGCTTCACCAAAAGACATGCAGCGTCGTTCATCAGGATCTGCCTCATTTAGTTGATCGGCTGGGAAAACTTTGCTGATCACAGAGTCGTTCACCAGTTTCTGCATATGCATATTCAGCCAAAGGTTGATAAACCACCAGGGGCCTCCAAGATGTCCGATCTGCTGCCTGTTTTTAAGTCAGATAGATACCTCATGAAGAAGTCTGTACACTGATCCGAGGAGATGTTTTCCGAATGGGAAGTTGTTTCCTGAAGCCAAGTATTCGGCCAATCGGAGATAATGAATTGCTGGACCTATTGTTTTTCCGCAGAAGACAAAATGTTCCAGCCACATATTGAGGAAAGCATAATGCTCTCGGGCGTCCACTGTTCCTGATGTCTTCGAATACTTCTCAACATATCCTTTCGAACCTCCTATCTGCTTAGTGTCAATTTTATGGGTGGCCTTGGATGGAAGTTGGAAAGTAGTATCCGATGCTGATATGTTCAAGCCTGTGAGCATCAGTACATCGGCCAGTGTGGGAGTCATCGGACCTTGACTGAAAAGAAAGGCATTCAAAGCGTCTGACCAAAAGTAGCTGGCAGCGATTAGCAGTGGTTCATTCCGATCCATATCAGCTAAAGAGAGAGCGATGCACTGGCGTAAATCATAAGTCTCCCACTCATCTCCTTTGGATCTGGCAACCCTTTGATACCATGCTTTCCATCCAGCAAGGAGAGTTGGCCATGATCTAAAAGCATTATTCCACTCATGTTCTGAATCAAATGATTTGTAGGGGAGTCATTGTGTCTCTTGGTTGATGAAGTCAGTGGGATCTGGAGAACCTACTGGGCCTAGTATGGCGAGACCCGGCTTATCTACTACTGGGATAATGATGCTGCTACGGATGGCCTAGGAAAAATGCATTGCTAGTAAGAACAGATCTGGCAAAAACAGAATAGATCTCAATCTAAAGACTAGGTGAAAGCTTACCTCAGGGATTTCTGAAAGGGATGCCAGGGAGGAAGTTGTCGAAGCCTTCAAGAGTTGATCCTTGCCGAAGGTTGCTTGCGCTCGACAATCCAAGGACGGGAGCAGAGGAAGATGAAGCGGCGGCGGCTGAAGGAAGAAGATGAGTGAGGAAGACGAAGGGGTTGGCCTTATATAGGTTTCGCTAAGGGTAAAAGAGGAAAGAGAAAATGTTTTGATCTAAAATGTTTGACCTAAAGGAGAGTCAAATAGTTTCGAGTCAGAATCGGATTCTTCCATGAAACTAGGGGTCATGCGTTGACACCGGATTTTAACAGGTCACATCGGTGCCAAAAAGTGAAGCAGAGGTATAGAATCGGAATCGGAGTCCGAAGAATGGAGAAGATCAAATCGGAATCAGAGTCCGATAGGAAGGGCAGTTTAAATCAGAATCAGAGTCTGATGAGAGTTAGAATCGGAGAAGAGGATGATGACGTGGAGGAATCCTGGAAAGTTACCAGGTTAAGCTTATAGAAGGATCGAAATAAAGAGTCGGTTGTTTTTTTATAGAGTCTGAGTCCTAAACGGTTGTAAGAAAGACCTTTTCTTTTGCGTCAAGTAAGTGTGTTGTATACGTTTAGGAGTTATAGTTATCAAGGTATAAATGCCGACCCTGCGTGGTCATAGAAGTCTGTACACACCAACATCAAACAAACCTTTACACTTTTTCGCATCTTACATACATTTGTCGGCGACTTCGTCTTTCTTTTTCGCGAGTTCTTTTGGGCACGTCGAGGGTGATCAGATCTCAAGGCTTGCTTGTAAGTCCCGTATTACTGAGTAAGATCCAAGCCTTAGCAACCGGCGTATCGCTGTTGTTTCGTTTGGGATTATTCGACAGTTATCAAGTAAACATCTAAGCTTTAGTATCTGGCGCATCGCTGTTACTTCATTTAGATTTTATTCAACCCTTATCCAGCTTAGAATAAGCTTTGATCGGCTGTTATTTATATCTCATTATCGGATCTGGTATAGCCGTTTAGATCTATTCTAAGTGTTGCTCTGCTTAGCTTGTTAGGTTACATTTTAGTAATCTTACTTTGCTTTGCATCGGAATCGGCTGATCTAGCCGACTCTCTATCATAGATCGGAATTCATTGCCGATCTGGTATTCATCGTCAAATCGGAAATCCAGCCGATTTCATTTGTGTTATTAACGTCCGATTTTCCTTGTTAATCAACAGGTCAGATTGACTGGCACGCCCTGCATCATCGGCCACAGCTGATTTTGTGTGCTAGCACGCGAAGGTCTTTCCCGATTTTTACGTCAACAGTCATCTATTCTATTCAAATTTCAATTGGTCATTTATTATGGAACTATAAGAATGCGACAAACCTTGACATTAGACGAACCGACCTGTAGGTGTGGCGTCCAGCTACCAAAGTTGGTATTATCACCCATCCGCTCATTGATGGTAGCATATGTAGGATGCGGTCAGTCCTCATATATGGACCAGTCATGACGAACTGCAAGACTATTCACATTGCCACCACCGCTATTCTCTGCTTGTGCTGGCAGTTCATCATGAACAATATGTGCTCCTGATGTGTGTAGATTCCCACACCGCTGCCCACCTCTTTCTGTAGGTACTACAGAAATAACTTTCAGAATTCCATTAGTAACTATATAACTATAAGAATGCAAAAGGCTTGGCATTAGACGAACCGACCTGTATGTGTGGACTTCAGCTGCACAGAGTCGGTATTATCAAGCATCCCCTCATGGATGTTGTTTTCTACAGGATGCGGACAACCTTCATCGGACCAGTCACGAGGAAATGCAAGATTATTCACATTGCCACCACCGCTACGGTTCTTTGCAAGTGCTGGAAGCTCATCGTGCCCAGCCTGTGCTCCTGATGTGTCCAGACTCGTACACCGCTGGCCTCAAGGAGGTAATTGAGTTGCAATATGGCTCTACCAAGGAATTCCGTTGATCAGTGGTTATATATCGACGCGATGGTACAATGGCAATCCTCTTAGTAGGACTGTGGGCATTAGAGAAGACGTACATTTCAAGTCCATCAACATTCATTCATTTTGGTTCAAGTCTGATCCTTATATTTTCGCTACACAAGCAAAAATATATTCTACTTGCAGGACAAGAAACATGGCAAAGATCGGCGAGTTGTGCAGAAATTTGAACATAGGGGCATGTACAATGTGGATGGTGAGATTGACCATCATGTTGACGTGCACCAAGATGAATACTGCTCGGATACAAAGCATGCGGTGGATGAAGGTGCCAGTGTTTATGATGATATGCACATCAGCCAGGAGCTTGATGGAGAAGCCACTGCCATTGAAGCTACATTAGCAAACCTTTTGGAAAACAAGCAAGCAAATAGCTTATATAAAGATAGCAGTGATGATGAAGATGAGACCCACATGCAGTACGGTGCTGACAAATACAGTGTCGATGATAGTTCCAAAGACGAGCACGATGATCTGTAGGAGTTAACCATAATTTTTTTCTTGTTTTTTCATAAAATAATTAAGTATGATGTGGCAGTTTATAAATTAAGTACTATCTGGAGGACTTTGTGTGCAATATTTTTTTTCATCAAATGCTTGCATTGTCACTAAGGCACAGATGTACACATATATTTAGATTTAAACCAGCAGCTAGCAGATCACCCAGATTCAATTACTACACACATTTTCAGCAGCATCCAGATAAATTTTAATAAGCACCATTGCATAGATTCATCATAGAAGGTACACACACAGACACAAATATATGTACACAGATTCTCTCATAGAAGATAAATTTTAGTTCACCAAATGCACAACAGCGTCGTCGACCATCGTTTCGGCGTCCGTCGGCTTAGGATCGAGGAGAGCATCACCTGCTGGCACCGGCGTCGACATCCTCGTCCTCCTCCTCCGGCACCGGCCCGTTGCTTTTCATAGTACTCACGAACAAGCCAATCATGCTCCCACGCGAATGTGATAGCTTGCTTGACAACAACATCGACGGCTTTGTCTTCCTGCATGTTGGTGCAGATCGGGCAGTGGTACCAACTCTTCCCGCTGTTGCTGGTTCGGTGGGTGATACACAAGGGCTTTTCTTGTGGCGGACGAGCACTTGATCAGTCGGCGACGACGTCGCCAAGGGCCGGCGGGAGCACTGGAGGATCAGACGGTGGCGCCAAGGCCGCTGGGTCGTTGCGACGATGCTTCGGTGATGGAGAACGTGAACCCCCGCTAGAGCTCTGTACAGTAATAGAGGAACAATAGTTTTTAGGGATAAGAACAGTAAACAAGAACAACGAATCGGTTGCCGGCGAGGAGGGCTCCAAATTTACTAACGAGGAGATGCAAATAGGGGAGCTTGCCGATGATGCGCGGTTCTTCCCCTTTGGGTTCATGGTGCAGTGGCGGTCGAGACAAGGCGGAGCGCAGCGCGGTGAAGAAGTGCACGGTGGAAGATGAAGCGGTTGCCTTTTGTATTTATGAGGGGAGATGAAGCGGCTGCCAACAGATTTGGGCTAATGCCTACTACTTGTAACGAGTATTAGTGGACCCAGAGGCGGGTCCATCTTTGGCCCAAGAGGCCGAATCCAACGTTATGAATTGGCCCAAGAGGCTGAATCCATCTTGGGACAAGGTTACGGAACTGACCGGTTATGAATTGGAGCCGAATAATTGCAGCCCTCAATCACTGATCGATGGATACCACCTTTTTTTTTTAAGAAACATTGATGGGGACCACCTGTCAGCTTCATTCCCTCCGTCACGACGTCGTCTTCCTGGCCCACCAGTAGCACGATCTAGAACCTGTCTGCTTCGAATTCATTCCCTCCAGCGAACTCCGTTATGACCCCTCTGGACTGTCGGGTCGCACCAGTCCGGTGGAACCCGTAAACATGGAGCGCCGGGGCCCACGTCTCAGATGGGCCCTCCTCTCCAGTGAAACCCATACACTTGCCTGTGGGCCGTCATGGTGGAATACGTACACGTGGAACAACGTCAGGTCCCGTCTACCGGTGGACCCTGTACGCATGGACCCGTCTCTGACATGTTTGACCAGACTTCTGTCACCTCTAGTCGCTAGACGCCTCAGCCACGTAGACATGTCGGAGCCTCTGTGGACCCATGGTTCTAACGGCAAGATAACTCCCATCGGTTTCTTGACGGAATGCGGGTACACAGACACGATTTGTAGGTGGCCCTACGTTTGTTGACGAGATAAATCTTCTTTGTTGATGCTATTTTTAGTTTTGTCATTGTTCCGAAGCTGCCGCGGGCTGTCCCCTACGATACGTGATGAAACTTTTTGTTTCGTCGTAGTAGAGGTATCTTTAGCGACGCAATTTCAGAACGTCAATAGTGAAACATCAAGAGAAGTCCCTTTTCTACTAGTGAACCTTTCTTGCGCGACGCGGTCAGCAGGATTCGAACCCGCAACCTCACCACTCGCTCATACCCTCTCTACCACTACACCATAGCCTCACATGTGCTCATGTCCTTATATTCATTCCCTACACCATAGTGTACAAGTTTCATTTTGGTTGTTTTTCCATCCTAGGTTGCTTACAAAATTTGAATTTTAAAATTGTATTCTTTCAAACTTGGTTTTCCTTGACCAGATGAATTCAAATACAGAAGTTTTGAACTATAAAGTTTCATAAGTTTCCAAAACCTACAACTTTTCATATTGGTCATTTCCTCATATGATATAGCAATAATAAATTTGTTCACAAATCGTACATCTCTCTTCTAGTTTGGTCCTAATGGAACTAATGTGAGAGATGTAGGATTTGTGAACACTATTATTATCACTTTGTCATATGAACAGATGACTAAAATAAAAGTTATACATCTTGAAAAGTTATGAAACTTTGTAGTTCACAACTTTTTTATTTGAACACATTTAGGGCTTCGAATTGTACTTTGAAATTGTATTTGTCGAATGTCCATTGCTATAGAACCGGCTGTGTTGATCATCACAGCCGGGTGGAAGCTGGAACCGGGTGTGATGAGGACCAACATAGCCGGTTCGTGTCTCCAACCGGCTGTGTTGATGAGCCACTCATCACAGCCGGCTTGTGTCTCCAACCGGCTGTGATGGTCGACGCACTTATCACAGCCGGTTGGTAATACAAACCGGCTACGATGAGAGCACCAGAGCCAGTTCCGTTTCAACTTGCTGTGATAACCCTTTACAGCTGATTTTGAAGAAACCAGCTGTGAAGGGGGCGTTTGATAAGACCGAATATGTAGTAGTGTAGAGGTAATTATTCCAAGAAATAGTGACTCCAGATCAGTATTTATGCCCACTGTGCCCACACAAAAGACGGTGGACTCCAACAGAATGTTCATTGAAACAATTGAGAACAATTCAATTTCTATTGCTAGCTTTGATATAAATGTGTTTGGGTTGATTTTGCAAGAGATAGCAATGGGGATCAAACTGAAGATCGCGTGGGATGCAGGTTCACTTATAGCAATGTGAACCGCTTGAGTTCTTGGAAAACATGGAAGTGAGGCAGTTCACTTATATCTTGCAAAGAAGAGATCGAGGCCTGATAAATATTCTACCAGTGATGAAGCCATGCCATTAAATGATTTATCACTGCTTGGTACATGTGATGGTCTGATGATCAGCAAGCTAAGTCTTTATGGCGAAGAAGCGAACTTTTTAGAGAGGCATATTGTTGATTGTGAGCAAAGTGGACTACACAGTCGATATTTTTGTTCAACAGCTCAAGGTGAAACAAGTTTTGCTTCATCTGAATATGTCCTAGGGCTGCATCCGATGACATTTGATCCAGGTGGTTCATAGTTTCTTGAGTTGGCTTGGGAACAAGCAAAATTTTTAGAAGGGGAGAATGTCATGATCTATGGCTGAGTTCAAGGGAAATATGGGCTGGGCTTGCCGTGGCCCAAGAAACATCTAAGGCTTCAGTGCAAAAGGTGGAGAAGAGGTGGAACAAAGGCGTCGATGACCAGAAGGCAAACCAGGCAACCAGAGGCGCCGAGCGAAAGCTCGAGGCGAGCACCCGCTCGAACCTATCCCTCTCTCTGTTCTTCCTCCTACCCCATGTACCCAGCCTCTAGAACCTTCCAGAGCTTTCTAATCTGTTACTGAGTGTTTGAATTGTTGAGCAATATATCTGGGTTAGTGACAATCATGTTCGCTTACACGCCCATCGTACCCATTTTACTAAAAGGCTGAAAGATCTTTGGCGGCACGTCAAGGCCATAACCAACTCGGGCGTGTGTCCTGCACCTAGACGTGTGAGCTGTCTCATCGCCACGTCCTCTTTGTTCCAACTCCCTTCCACATCAACTCCACAAGGCTCCAACCGTGCACTGCCAGTGACGAAGCTACCGGCGCTGGCGATCAGCTGCGCATCTCTGATGTGCCACATGGCCTCCATACCCTGCCTGCTCTCTCCTAAATACCTAATGTGCACTTGTTCTGGTGCTCATCTTCCTCGCCTACGGCCTACTCGCTATACCACGCCTCCCCCAAGCCATACCCATCATTGTCAAGGCGAGCTCGTGTGGGCATGGCCGTTCTCCTGGACGCAACCGTGAAGTTGGCTTCCTCATCTCCTATGCCGTTGGCATGATCGCCAATGGCGCCGACATCATGCTCTTTCTTGGCCTGTACTTGCTCGTTTCCTACGTTGTCTCCTGTGCATGGGATCGTCAGGACAATATGTCCCTCACGTTGGCCAATGATGGTGCATGGGGTATAAACACATCAAAATTACAAGGTAGACGCTCTTTTGTATCATGTGCATATCACACGTGCATCTCCGCTAGTTATGTCGACTCATACGTTGACGCTGTCACCTTTTATATACATGAGTAGCAATTTTTTGCAGAGTTTAATATTCTGTAATACCAAGGTAATGTAAAGTGTTTGCTCTTGCCCCCTCGAGAAATAGTACACCGACCGTAATATATACACCCTCTAGCTCCAACAAAATGTAACAAGGCGCATAGCCACAAATTGCAATCTTTTGCAGAGTTTAATATTCTGTAATACCAAGGGCTCCTAAAAGTGTGAAAAAATCACTACTAAAGAATGGAGCATTCGTCCCTGGTACGTTAGTACCGGTTGCACTTTGAGCCGGTACTAACGTGCAAAATAGCCATGCGTCGACGTCACCGGGCCAATTTAGTACCGGCTGGTGTCACCAGCCGGTATTAAATGACGGCCACCAACATCCCCAGAGTCAGGGGCAACCGCTCGAACCACTTAGTACCGGCTGGTGGCTCCAGCCGTTACTAAATGCGCATAGTTAATACCGGGCCATGGCTCTAGTCGGTGCAGGACATTTAGTACTGGCTGGATCGTTCCCGTTAGTACAGAACAACCGGTACTAACATGTCCAGGTACCGACACCCTGCCAGCCACCCAGGCACCCAGGCATCAAACCTTATCCATCCCTTTATTCATCGTCTTCTCCTCCCCTACTCCCCTCTCCTATCTCTGTCAGCTCTGTTCTCTCGTTTCTCTTTCAGTTCTGCTCTCTTATCTCTCTGTTTCCGAAACAGCAGGAAGGCGCAGGGGCCGACGCGCGGTGTTGTAACACAGTTTTTCTTGTATTACAAACAGTAAGAAAGTCGCAGTTGACTTCTTTTTCGTTCCTTCAAAAAAATTGTCCTCTACAGTTACTGTTGATCCGCTATTTATAGGGGTCAACCTCGTACATTTACAAGACCGTTGCTTCCCGCCAGAAATCCTATACACATTCTAGTTTCTAGACGACCGTTGCTTCCCGCCAACCTTCATCTTAACCTCGTCGTAGACGATTGATTCGTTTTAGCATCTCCGTGTCTCACGACCAGCCTCGTATTATCGTCCTCTTTGCCTTGACTTCTTCGGTCCTGCTCAAAAAGGCTTTAATCTCTTCGACTTAGCTTCGCGTTAGTCAGCTTCGTCCTGACTTCTCTAACTTCACCCGCAACTTTAACCTCTTCGAAATAACTTCTCATTTGTCTTCTTCGTTCTAACCTCTTTCAGTCTCTCCTGCAAAAATAGAAAATACGATTCCAAGGGGCGCCTCCCCAACAATAGCCCCTTCGTCCTTGGATTCGAGTTTGTTACAATTCATCCCTCGAACTCCTGGGACGAAACCCAAAAGGCGTCCCCTTGGATTAATTTGTCGGTTACTTTGGCGCCTTTTCACAGCGCGAACTTCGGAACTTACCGCGCCTATAAATAGTAGAGACTACCCCCCCTGAAAATTACCTTCGCTTTCGCCTTTGACCTCGTGCAATTGTCTTCGCTCTGCTTTAGCTCTCGATTCTGACCTCGCGCTAGTGTCTTCACTTTGCACTAATTGTTGCTTTCTGTTGAGGCTTTTGAAGTGCATTGCTGTTAGAAAGAGGTTAGTTTTTGAAGAATCTTTGTCTTCGTTTCTTGTTTCGTTGTGTTTTTGATTGTTTTTCATTATTAGTTTCAGAAATGGCTCAAGTCACGTCTGCTGCTGTTCCAACCCCTGATGCTGAAAGAGAGAACAGTCCCCTGGGTTCTAACCCGGGAAGTGAGGATTTGGAAGGAGTCGAGGCTAATGTCAATGATCTCGTTGGAGAGTCGGCTCCTAAGACCCTTTATTTCGGTCGATCTTCTGTTACCGCGGGGATGATTTCTTCTTATGTACAGAATGGATATTTTCCTGAAGGTGTTGGCCGTGCTCCTGGAAACGAAACTACTCCTGATCCTCAACTCGGAGAAGCTGTAGTGTTTTCCGAATTCTTTACTGCAGGACTTCGTTTTCCCTGCGATCTGATGCTTCCTCAGATTCTGGACCGTTTCAATGTCAAGCTTCATCAGTTGACACCCAACTCCTTTGTTCAACTATCGAAATTTTTCTGGGGTGTTAAGACATTTGGTGGAGAAATTGACCTCGACACTTTTGGTCGTTTCAACGAGCTTCATCTTCAAAAGAGGTCAATTTTTTTGGAAGAAGGTGGAGAAGAGCATATTGGGCAATTTGGAGTTGCGACTTTTACTTCGCGCCGACGTAGCGCTGCTCTGAAGATCACAAAAGTTGACTTCACCTACGCCCAACGGAACCGTTGGGATGTGAACTGGCCGAAGTCGTGGTTCTATGTCAAAGTTGGCCTCGCCTCCTCAGGTTCCAACGAGATCACCTATCCTTTTGCTGGCCCCCTTGGCAATGTCGAAGTGTCCACTGTGATTGACTTCGACAAAAAATCCGAAGCTTTTAAGAAAAACAGTCGCTGCTTTATCCATGCTACTCGGCGACTAACAGGCCGTGATGTGGTTGAAGAGTTTCTGGCTGCCGAGATCTGGCCTTTAGGGAATGATTGGAAACCCTTCAGAATTGAGGAGAGGCAAATACCTGGATTCGATTTGCCTACTACTTTTGTTATCTTCGGACTTACGAAACCTGTAGATGTGTCCGAAGATGATGTGATCTCTAAAGTTGAATGGGCCGCCAAAGCTTTGATTGGCCCTCTTACAGAGAATGAGAAGAAGTCAATGATTGAGCTCTTCGAAAAACCCAGCCGTTTGAATCGGCCATGGTTGGAGATGGGCATTAAATATGGGGATAGATTAAAGCCCTCCAAACCCCAGAAACGCATGAAACCTGTTGGGAATATTGGGTCCGAGCAAGCTGGTGTATCACGAAGATACAAAAAGACTTCATCAAAGGTTCTAATATCTTCGAGTCAAGATGCTCCCCAGACGAAGACAAAGTTGCTCGAGGCTCAGAAAAGGAAAACTGCTTGTGCGCAACAGTCTGCCTCAGCACCTAACAAGAAACCTCGACTGACTCGAAAGGTAGATTTGTCACTCCTTGAAAGTCCTGAAGCCGAAGCTAAAACTGAGAAAGAGAAAGAAACTATTGAAGCAGCTTGTGGACTTCTAGGGATTGCTGGCGTTGTTGGCGATGACCTCGGCACGTCGGGATTCATGAAGGATTTGGCAGGCACTTCTGCTGCTTCGGGTGAAGGTTTGTTTGTTCCTTTCATGAAATGCCCCGGTGCTAGAATGAGCCTCGCAGGTTCAATATCGAGTGTTGCTTCGAAATCTCCAAGAGAATTCGATCCAACCTTCCTTGAGCTCTTAGAGCATAACTTCGGCTTGTATTCCACAGAACCAGCCGTCGAGGGTGTGAATGTTGAAGAAGATAAGAAAGCCGAAGCTGAGCACGAGGTCAGAAACTTTAGTTGTACTATACTTGACCACTAAATTTCTTTTATTGTTTTTGCTTACTTTGCTTGATATTTTTAGGTCGAGATTGTGGATGTCGAGGGTAAAAAGATCCCTGACGAAACATCTACTAAGCTCACTCAAGACTTGGCTGCTTCTTCTTTTGTTGATCTTGATGAAGATATTGATGAGATGCGAGGTGAGAAAGAAAAAATTTCTATCATCACTTCATGTTTAGTTTCGTTTTTTATTCTTATATTTTGTCTTCGTTTTTATAGGTTATAAAACATCTTTGGAAAATCTTAGCTTTGAAGAGCTATCTCGCTTGAGCGTCTCCACAGCGCGCAAGGTTCGTGCTTGCTTCTTACTATTTTATCCTCGTCTCTTCCTTTCTTTATATTTGTCTTACGTTTTTGTTTTCGATTCGCTTCCTTAGGTTAAGCTGATCAACGCGGTTTGTGCTTCAAAGTCCAAAACCGCTGTTGATCGACTTCGTTTCTTGGAGAAAGAGAATGAGAGGCTTCGGGATGTCAACGACAAACTTCACAAAGATTTGACTAAGCTCGAGGACAAATGGGACACAACAGATAGAAAATATAAAGCCTTGCAGAAGGACTATGACGAGAACCTGACTGTGATTGAGAACCTTCGTGATGCCGTGGTTCGCGAGTCTGATGCTGCGAAAGAAGCTAAGACTAAAGTGTCTTCCCTCGAGCTTAAGTTGAAGGAAACCGAAGATTCTCTAGCTTCGTCCAAGACTCTTGACGCTGAGAAGATAAAACGAATTTTTGATTCGTATTCTAGCTCGCTTAAGCAGTTCGGAGCCACTCCTTATGCTCTTCCGATGGACTTAAACATTGATAACTTCTTATCTTGGATTGAAGAAGAATTTGCTGGTCTCGGGGACGTGTTTTCTATTGCTGGCGACAACTTCGCACTCACCTGCACCGATGGCCTCGGCAGATTCCTCGAGAAAGAAGATAAGGAACTGCTCCTTCGGGTTTCTGGCCCCGGATTTCGCTTTGCTGACTTCGGAGATCTGTCCTTGCCTTGTTCAAAAGAAGTCGAAACTATGAAACGTCGTTTCTTGCGAGACTTCTGGAACGCCTATGGGCGAGATATGGCTAAGGACTCCTCTTCGAAGGTAAAAAACTTTCTCTGTATAAGTTTGCTTCTTCTTCTCTTTTATTATTGTCGAAAATTCTAAGTCTTTTGCTTTGTTTCTTCATCAGGAAGAAACTGAGGATGCAGAAGCCGAAGAGGGAAAAGAGGAAGAGGAAGAGGACGAGGAAGAAGAGGATGATGCTTTGGATTCGCCTCGTGATGAAGACGAAACTAAATCTTCCCAAGAAAAAGGAGAAATCTAATCACGAGTCGAAGTTGATTTATGTAAAAAAAAACTTGTTATAAATCATGAGCGATGTTTGTGAACTTCAGAGCGACTTAAACATTGAAATTGTTCGCAATTTTGTCTGTATTAACCTCGTAATTATCTTCGGTTTTTGTTTCGAAGTGCATGCGTCGGACTCGTACAATTTCTTTTTTCTTGAAATTGTTTATACATCATCTTGATTCTATAAGGTCATGACCTTTAGCCTCGTTTTCACTATAGAAAACGCTTAAATATTCTTTGGCCTCTAGTTCCCTTGTTAACTCGAGAAAGCCTTAAAGCGGATGTACTTTTCTCCATATATTGGATTCTAATTCCCTTGTTAACTCGAGAAAACCTTGGAGCGGATGCGCTCTTCTCCATGATCGCACAACTTGAGAGGACGTTGTTGTACGAAGCATCTATGGGCCCTGCGGTGTTGTTGGTCTTTAGGCTGGCCAGATCATGCCGTCGAGCGTTCCTTTGATTCCTGCTGCCTCTCATTTCTAGGGAAAATTTTTCTTTTTCATTTGCTTTGCTCTTTTTCTTGCCAAGCCTCGTCTCCGCCCTTCCCTTTTATAGTGGTCTTTGGACCCTCGGTGAAATTATGATTTCACCTAACCTCGTGTCCTTTTTGAAAAGTGCAAGTTAGGTGATTCATTTTTAATGTGCCCGTCGCTTGGTGAAGGCTTGTTTTTGAATAAATGCAAGTGGGGGCTTCTCTTTTTAGCCTTTGAAAAAGGCGTCCTCTCCCTCGATAGCCCCTTTGCGTTTATTCATTACTTCTTACTTCGAGCAACGAATCTGAAAGATTACGTTCTCATGTTTTACTTTCGAAATAGGGCAACTCTGTTGCTTTTTTCGTTCCTCTGATTTGATCTAGACTGTAGGTCTTCTTGCGAGGTTTTGTTTCTAACCTCTTTCTTAGACAATTTTTTTCGAGATTTTTAGCGAGGGTAATATCTCCAACCTCGGCCTCGAACTATTTTGTTCGAGGTCTTATTTTTGCGAAGTTATATTTCAACCTCGTCCTCGAGTTATTTTGCTCGAGATCTTCTTTTTTCGAGGTTATATTTCCATCCTCGGCCTCGAGCTATTTTGCTCGAGGTATTCTTTTTGCGAGGTTATTTTTCAACCTCGGCCTCGAGCTATCTTGCTCGAGGTCTTCTATTGCGAGGTTATATTTCCAACCTCGGCCTCGAGCTATTTTACTCGAGGTCTTCTTTTGCGAGGTTTATTTTTCAACCTCGGCCTCGAGCTATCTTGCTCGAGGTCTTCTTTTGCGAGGTTTATTTTTCAACCTCGGCCTCGAGCTATCTTGCTCGAGGTCTTCTTTTGCGAGGCTAATTTTCAACCTCGGCCTCGAGCTATCTTGCTCGAGGTCTTCTTTTTGCGAGGTTATTTTTCAACCTCGGCCTCGAGCTATCTTGCTTGAGGTCTTCTTTTGCGAGGCTAATTTTCAACCTCGGCCTCGAGCTATCTTGCTCGAGGTCTTCTTTTTGCGAGGTTATTTTTCAACCTCGTTGAATTTTTTGCTCAAGTGCTTTTAGGGGAATCTCCTTTATCGATTTTTGGAGAGATTTACATAGGTTCGCCTCATTAAAAACCTCACCTCCAGTTTCCTGGAGCCCCATATGTGAGGAAAAGAGTACGACCTTTTGTGATGAAAGAAAAAGAGAAAAGAAGTACTTCGTATTTGTGCTTATAGCTCCGCACATTTACGAAGTTAACCTTTACAAAGAGAACTGAAACTTGGAAAAAACTGTACAGCTTTATTTGTTCCGATTCTAGTTATAGCACTTGCGAAGTTGCTCTACGTTCCATGAGTGAGGTAATTCTTCTCCATTTTCGGTGGACAGATGATAAGACCCTGGCCTCGAGCTTTTGATGACAATGTATAGTCCTTCCCATTTTTCCTCGAATTTGGAAAGGTTTTCTGCGTTATGCTTTCTTTTGATTACCAGGTCCCCAACTCTGATCTCTCTTTTCTTCGCCTTTGGGTCACGCCACTTTCGTGTTTGCCTTTGATATGATTCGAGGTTATGTGAAGCAACAAGTCAGTCGACTTCGATTAGATCCTTTTCCACCATTTCTTTTTCACCTTCGTCATTACTAAGTGTTACCCTTAGTGTTTTGGCCTTGATTTCTTCTGGAACCATTGCTTCAGTTCCGTATAGCAGTCTGAAAGGAGTGAACTTGGTTGCTTTGGATTCTGTGGTATTATGTGACCATACTGCGATTGGCAAATCGTCAATCCATTTTCCCTTTTTGTGGTCGAAGAGCATCTTCCTTATAGCTGAAAAAATGATGCCGTTGGCTCTTTCAACCGCGCCGTTTGATTGCGGATGATAAACGGATGCGTACTTCACTTTGGTTCCCATTGTCATGCAAAAATCTCTGAATGTTTCGCTGTCGAATTGCTTTCCATTGTCCACTGTTATTTCTTTTGGTACCCCGAATCTGCAAATGATGTTATGCCAGAAGAACTTTTGTATTGTATGCGAGGTTATCGATGCTAGGGCTTTTGCTTCGATCCACTTTGTGAAATATTCCACGGCAACTACTGCGAATCTGCAGTTTCCTTGAGCTGTTGGGAGAGGCCCTACCAAGTCTATTCCCCATCTTTGCAATGGCCAAGAAGGTGTGATGAGCTGCAACAGTGAACATGGAATCTTTTGATTGCTTGCGTTCTTTTGACATGCTTCGCATTTCTTTGCTACTTCGTCTGCATCTTTTATCATTGTTGGCCAGAACATTCCTTGCCTGACTGCTTTTGCTGCGAGGGCTCTTGGACCAATATGTGCTCCGCATATCCCTTCGTGTATGCTTCTTAGTATAGCCGTTCCTTGTTCTTTTGCGATGCATTTTAGCCATGGTGCTGATATCCCCTTTTTGTACAACTCTCCTTGTATTATCTGATACCCTTTTGCTCTTGCTGGTATTCTCTTGGCTTCGCTTGCTGAACAGGGTGTGAAATTGTTTTGTAAGTATGCCATGATTGGTGCTCTTCAATCTTCCCAGCAAATGTGTGCTAGATGCTGCTTTCTGATTGAGGGGATGGTCATGACCTCGTAAATTACGTCCTCAGGTAGTTCTTCCTTCTTTGCTGCTTTCTTGGCTAAGTCATCAGCTTCGTTGTTGTCGTTTCTGTGGATGTGCTCTACCGTGAATCCTTTGAAGTGTTTCTCCATTTCTCTGACCTCTTCGAGGTAATCGATTAGTTCTGGTTTTCTAGCTTCGCTATCCTTTTCGATGTGGTCCCTTGCTATTTTCGAGTCTGTCTTCACAATGAACCTTTGTTTGCCTAGTGATTTCATTTTTCGTAGCCCAAGCAGGAGTGCTTCGTATTCTGCTACGTTATTTGAGACTTGAATCTCCTGGTTGATGAATTCCAATCGTGTAGCGAATCTTGTTTTTATTCCGCCTGGTGAAACCAGTATTGCAGAGATCGCTGCTCCTTTGTTACAATATGCTCCATCACAATAGACTGTCCATTGTTTTTCGTCTTCGTCTAAATTTTCATGCTTTGGAGAGGTCCAGTCTGCTACGAAGTCAGCCAATACCTGGGATTTGATTGCATTTCGTCTTACGAATTCGATATTGAATCCAGATAGCTCTGCGGACCATTTGCTGATCCTATTCGAAGCTTCTCTGTTTGCAAATAACTCGGCTAGAGGTTTGTTGGTGACGACTGTAATTTTGTGAGCTTCGAAATAATGCCTGAGTTTTCTTGATGCCATAAGCAATGCGTATGCAATTTTTTCGAGTTCAGAGTATGACTTCTTGGCTCCAGATAATGCTTCAGAAACGAAGTAGGCTGGCAATTGCTTCAGAATGCCTTCGATTTCGGTTTCTTGTACTATTGCCGCGCTTACTGCTGACTCTGATACTGCGAGGTAAAGGAGAAGGTCTTTTCCTTGTGCTGGTGGTGATAGTTTGATCATTGTCGCGAGGTACTGCTTTAGTTCTCTGAATGCTTTCGATTGTTCTTCGCCCCAGTTGAATTTCTGCGCACGTCTGAGAGTTTTGAAGAAAGGAAGGCTTCGTTCAGCTGCTCTTGGTACGAATCTGTTTAGAGCTACAATTCTGCCTGTCAATTGTTGCACTTCCTTAACCGTTTTTGGCTCCTCCATGGATGCCAAGGCTTGTACCTTGTCTGGGTTGGCCTCGATTCCCTTTGATGTTACAAGACATCCCAAGACTTTTCCTTTGGTTACTCCAAAGACGCATTTTTCTGGATTTAAGCTCAAGTTTGACATTCTTAGATTGTTGAAGGTTTCCTCGAGATCTTTGATGTGATCCGTTCTTTTGGTGCTTTTTACGACGAGGTCATCCACATAAGCTAACATGTTTCTATCAATTTGCGGGTTGAAGACTTTTTTGGTCATTCTTGAGAAAGTTGACCCTGCGTTTCTCAGCCCTTCTGGCATTCTGACGAAACAAAAAGTTCCGAAAGGTGTTATGAAGCTTGTCTTCTCCTCATCCTCTTATTTCATCCAAACTTGGTGATACCCTGAAAAGCAATCTAGCAAGGATAGAATCTCGCTGTTGGCTGCGTCATCAACGACGCTATCAATTCTTGGCAGAGGAAAATCATCTTTTGGGCAATGCTTGTTTAGTGTTGTGAAGTCAATGCACATCCTCCATTTTCCGTTTTTCTTCTTCACTGGGACAGTATTTGCCAGCCATTCTGGGTATTGCACTTCCCTGATGACTTTTGCTTTCAGTAGCCTTTCAACTTCGGATTTTATTCCCTCTATCTTCTCATCCGATATTTTTCTCAATTTTTGTTTTCTTGGCTTTATCTTCGGGTTTATGTTGAGGCTATGCTCGATTATGGTTCTGCTGACACCCTTTAGGTCTGCAGCTGTCCATGCAAAGACATCCTTATTCTTTCTTAGGAAAGTTATCAATTCCTCCTCTTCTTGAGGGGTAAGGTCTGCTCCGATCGTGACCTCTCTGCCTTCGACTCCTGGATCGAGAGAGACTCGCTTGGTGTCTTGTGCTTGAATAGCTTCTTTTACTTTTTCCACTCTGGGTTGCGTTGGTGTCTTTTTTATCGATTCTGTTTGAACTTTATTGCTTGTTTGTTTCGTTTCTGTCTGCAAGAGGTTGACGTTTTTCTCGCCTGGGGTAATTCCTTGTTCGATGTCCCTTGCGACTTGCTGGTTTCCAAATACTGTGATTACTCCATTTGATGCTGGGAGTTTCATACAGAGATATGCCTGTCGTACAATAGCTTCGAACGTGTTGAGAAAACCTTTTCCGAAGATTGCGTTGTAAGGGTAGTACATGTCAACTACGTCGAAAGTGATTCGTTCCGTTCTGGGATTGCTGAGGTCCCCCAAAGTTACCGGTAATTCGATTTTTCCTAAGGCCCGGATTCTTTTTCCTCCGAAACCAATGAGTGGAGTTTCTGATGGTTGTAACAAACTTCTGCTGATATTCATTTGATCAAAAGCACTAGCGAAGATAATATCGGCTGAACTGCCATTGTCTATCAGTATCTTTGTCAGCTCCCAGCCCGCCACATTTGTTTCGATGACCATGGCATCAGTGTGAGGATAACACTGAAGTTTGAGATCTTGCTCAGTAAAGGTTATTGGAACATGCGACCAATGGGTTTTTATTACTGGGCCATTTGGTAGTATTGCGTGCACTCTTCTGAAGTAGTCTTTTCTTTGTCTTTTGCTTTCGAAATCAACTGAAGATCCTCCTGCTATGGGCAGAATCATTCCGCGAGAGGGAATGGGACCCTTGGCGGGTGTTGAATTCGGTGCTGGAGCTGCTTGCATTACAGTTTCGTCTTTATCTTGCTGTGGTGGATTGGATTGAGCTGTGCGCTTGTTGATTTGATTCGGACTGGGTTTGATGCCAAGCCAAACGAGGCTAATGGTATGTTGAAAAGGATTCTGAATTCGTCGGGAGTTGTAGCTGCGGATTCGGCGTGTTATGGGTGGTGCACTGCCAAGAATTTGTTTGGACTGCGCGACCTTGACTGTTGTTTTGGTTCATTTCTTGCTTTACCCTGATGGTTATGGGACATCTTCCTGTACTGTGATCTGGGTTTTCGCCATGGAATTGACAGAACCAAGATCGCGATTGGTTGTCTTGTTGACCTCGACCTCTTCCACGGCCTCTGCCTCGTCCGCCTCTTCCTCGTGTGGATGAGGAGTTGAAGTTTTGCTTCGCTGCATTTGATTCGTTATTATGTTGGCCACTCACGTTTTCTATGTGAAAAACTTGGGTTGGTCTGTTGTAGTTCTGCTTTTCGTATGTGGGCTGCTTATAGTTTCCGTTTGCTTTTCTGAGCATGGCTCTTTCGTTAATTCTTCTCCTGTGATCGTCGTCTGATCTGCAAAATTTTTCCATCTCGTGGAATAGTTCATGGAGATTCCTTGGTTTGTTTTTGACAAATTCTGATGCGCATGGCCCTGGCCCCAACCCGTGAATGCATGCATCAATTGCTATTGAATCTGGGATATCATCTGTTTGGGCCTTTAATTGAATGAAACGTTTGAAATATTGAGCTAATGGCTCTCTTTCCTCCTGTCTGCATGCGAATAAATCTCCCGAGGTTAACAGTTGTCTATTGAATCCTTGGAAGTTTTGAAGTACTTTGGCTTTGAGTTGTTCCCAGCTGAAAATTGATCCTGGGCTTAGTCTCGTGAACCATGTGAGAGCCGGTCCTTCGCAAGCTATGATGAATGATTTTGCGAGAACTAGCTCGTTTCCTCCTGCGGAAGCTACCGCAACTTCGTAGCTCATCAGAAACTGCCTGGGATCACAAGTACCATTGTACTTGGGCAAGGTGATGGGCTTGTACGAAGTTGGCCATGGTGCATTTTGAAGGCCTGGAGATAATGGTGAATTCGAGTCGAAGCTTCTGAAACCCGTGTTGTAATTTGTTGTCTCGGTGTTGTGTTCTCTCTCGGGCTCTTGAACAGTTTCTTTGCTCGCATTGAGCTCGCTTTGTAGTCTCTGGAGCTCGTTCTTGGCCTCTGCAATTTTTCGTTTTTTCTCGGTTTCGTTTCTCTGGTTCTCTGCTTCTTTCAACAGGGCTTCTTTTTCTTGCTTAAGCCTCTCGATTTCTTGTAAGAGTTGTTCGAGGCTAGTTTCTTCTCGATTTTGGTTATCATTGGTAGTGACTGGCTCTGGTGCAACTTGTCGTTCATCGTTTTCTCTTTCATTTACATGAGCTTTGGAGGTCTGTGGATCATCTGACCTTCGCTTTTTCTTTGGTGGCATCGTGAGTTTTGATTTCGATCCTAACACGCGGACGGCGCCAACTGTTGTAACACAGTTTTTCTTGTATTACAAACAGTAAGAAAGTCGCAGTTGACTTCTTTTTCGTTCCTTCAAAAAAATTGTCCTCTACAGTTACTGTTGATCCGCTATTTATAGGGGTCAACCTCGTACATTTACAAGACCGTTGCTTCCCGCCAGAAATCCTATACACATTCTAGTTTCTAGACGACCGTTGCTTCCCGCCAACCTTCATCTTAACCTCGTTGTAGACGATTGATTCGTTTTAGCATCTCCGTGTCTCACGACCAGCCTCGTATTATCGTCCTCTTTGCCTTGACTTCTTCGGTCCTGCTCAAAAAGGCTTTAATCTCTTCGACTTAGCTTCGCGTTAGTCAGCTTCGTCCTGACTTCTCTAACTTCACCCGCAACTTTAACCTCTTCGAAATAACTTCTCATTTGTCTTCTTCGTTCTAACCTCTTTCAGTCTCTCCTGCAAAAATAGAAAATACGATTCCAAGGGGCGCCTCCCCAACACGCGGTGTAACCTGCGGGTGCAGCAGCGCGCGCGAGCGAGCGGAGGCCTGTACGCTGGCGTTGGCTTGCACGGCCAACCGAAGTAGGAGCAGGCTGCAGCGAGGGCTAGCGGCGGCCGGCAAGCACGGTGTCGTGTGCACGCCGGCGATTTGCCATGGGTGCTCAGCCTGTCAAGCACGGCAGCCTGCCGTACGCGGGGAGCAGCAAGTTGTAGCTCTGCTGCAAGCATGCGGGAAGCAGCAATTGCAGATCTGCAGCAAGCACGCGGGGAGCAGCAATTGCAGCTCTGCTGCAAGCACGGGGAGAACAGCAAGCTGCAGTTCTGCTGGAAGCACGGGGAGAACAGCAAGCTGCAACAACCTGCTCTGCTCGATTGAGTTGCTTGATAATCTTTGTGGTGACTTTGTGAGTTTTTAGATCCACGTTCTCATCTAGTTTCTTGATAGAAAGTTGTAATTTCATTTAGTTTTTTGCTTGAGCAAGAACCTGCTCTGCAAGAACATGTCTTGAGTGGAAGAGCTTTTGTGTAATGAATCGAAGACCATTGTAATTTCTGAAGTTTACGTGCCTTTAAACTTTTTGCTGTGTGTGAGTTGAAAAGTGTATGTGCAATGAACTATATACATATACAACTATGAATAAAATAAAAAGGATAGGAAGCAAATAGGAAAAAAACAAAAAAAAATCCTAGACACTTAGTACCGGATGGAAATCCCAACCCGTACTAAATTGCCACCCCACCTCGCGCTGCGTGCCAGCTGTTTAGTACCGGTTGGTGTTACCAACCGGTACTAAATGCTCCGATTACTACCGGTTGGTGCAGCCGGTACTAATGGGGTGCCCATTAGTACCAGAAACGTAGTACCGGTTGGGAAACCGGTACTAAATAGGCTTCTTGTCCGGTACTAAATGTCCTCTTTCTACTAGTGAATTGTCTCTGCATTACATTACCTTTAAGTTATACGAAGCATGAGCTCATGTTGTGGCAGAAATTTCCTATCCTTAATGGATGGAGGGGCCATTTTTATGCGAGTTTTTTTTTAATATTGCACGAGATAATTTTGGATGTTGCTGTTGTTACTATTTAAATATTGCAACGCACTGTCCAAAAACCAAAATTTATCAGACATCCAGGGTGCTAGTGCCTCCGTTTAATATTCTACCGCGGTATTGAACAGGAGACATAACAGTAACACCAAATTATTTATTTACATTCCTTTTACATATGTGTTTCAACGTTCAGATCAAAAACCAAATTCATTTTCGTGTGCTCCTACCATTCATGCATTTCAGTTATTGCTGATCAGCAAAGATGGCTCATGGACGGTGTCAGCATTATCTTCATCAGTCATCTTTCCTCGGGCGCTGTTGAATTCTTTAAACCACCTAGCTGACCTCTTCATGTAGCGCTTGAATCCGTCATTGCGGTCGACGTAGATGAGGCCAAAACGTGAGGTGTAGCCAAGAGCCCACTCGAAGTTGTCTAGCAAAGACCAGGTGAAGTGGCCGCGCACATCCGCACCCGAGCTGTACAGTTACCGATCAATTATCATTGCGTGTATGCATACGTATATAATAGTAACAAGAACTGAGAAGTCAGGGTAAACCTAATTGTATATGGTACTATATGTGGTGCCAATTCAATGGATGAATGAAAAGTTTTAGGGATGATAGTTACTCTATTGACTCTTTGAGGACTGAGATGTGGCGTTGGAGGTAATCTAGCCTTATGCAGTCGTTCAGCGCATCTTTCATGGATAGGTTGCCATCATCATAGTCAGCGGTCCCTGCACAAACAAGTTAATGAATTCCTAAACACCGTTCTGAGAAATGTAGAGATATAATGGTTGCCAGAAATTCAGAGATATAATGGCTGTGAGCTGACACAAATTTTGTATGAACCAATGATTGAGTGATATTATTTCAAAAATGCAAAAATATATAGTACCACCAAGTGCATTGATATATGTACACCAGTAGCTACTTACCGTTCTCAGTGATGTACATGGGTGGGTTTCCATATCTGTCCTTCATGATCATAAGAAGCTCCTTCAGGCCTTTCGGGTATGATCTGATCCAACCTGTTCCAGTCTGCAAATTGAAATCAGAATGTTTAATTTAATTAATTGTCATTACATACTTTACAATAGAAAACAACATATTTTTTCTGCTTGACAAAAAACATTTTTTTTAGGTCTATGCCATTTCACTTTATGTTTGGAAAAGTTTACCCAAGTCTGAGTCTGTGGTGAACACATAATTAGAGTTTTAGAGAAAATTTCAGCATTTTAAGATTATATTTTGTAAAACAAAAACAAGTACTAGGAAGATACATACATCAGGACCGATAGGATTCCCATCACATCCTTCCACTGGTTCAACAAAATAATAGCAATACATGATTAATATGATAATGCCAAGTACAATTTTTCTAGTAGTGGAACGGTAAGCTTAGCCACCAACTATATTCTTACCAGTAAGTGAGGCATATGCGTCTTGAATGTTCACCACTGGTGAAAAATTTGGAGAAAGATCGATGTGCTGAGCGAACATAGATGTGTAGTAGTTGATCCCCATCATGTCATATGAATGCTTTAGCTTCTCTTTCTCATCATCTTTGAAGTGTGGTAACCTATGGCCCACTAGTGCTCTCATAGAGAAGGGATAATCACCATGGAACACCGGCTCCATGAACCATCCAAGATTGAACTCAATTGATCTCTCTTTGGCCTGTTTATCTAGAAATGTCTTTTCATTATAGGGCTCATAACACATTGCGTCAAGTGCCATCCCTATGCGTCCATCTTTACCCTGCACATACAGTTGATATGTATATACACACACACACACACAGAGAGAGAGAGAGAGAGGGAGGGAGGGAGGGAGTCTTGGTGTGTGTACCTTGTAATTGTCCTTGTACAAACTAGCAACCTCAGCATGAGCTAGGAGGATGTGGTGTCCAACAAGGTATGGCTCCCTGAGTGAGTCACCACATGGAATGGCACACTGGAGCTCTGGTGAGCACCTCCCAGGAGCATGCTCCCCCATTCCGTAGGCAAATGTACAGAACATGTGAGGCTCGTTAAATGTGAACCAGTTCTTCACCTCGTCACCGAAGTGCTCAAAGCATACCTTGGCGAAGTCTGTGTAATCCTTTCTACAAATTACAAACCAAAATTATTTTGGGTAGTAAATACTATGTCAGTTGATAGATACTTCTTTGAATAACAAAATAATATTATACTGTTTCGGATCTTCATGGAAACTTTTAAGATTTCGTCCATTGTCCAAAAATGTATTTAGCAGTATTTTAGTTTACAGTCTTATACAAATTGTTTGGTGGGTAGAGAACCACTGCAATAAGTAAATGTAGATGCTAGAGATTATACTATTCAAACAGCATACTTACACAATCCTCGGACTTAAGAAGCCTTTATACTCTTCTTCCAGTGCTTGAGGTGTGTCCCAGTGGAAAATTGTAACATATGGCTCTATGTCTGTGTAGCAATAAATAAGTATTGCTCTGTGCAAAATTCTGTGCATTGTACTACCTTCGTCGTATAGCAATTAATGGAAGGAGAAAGAAACCATCATTAATCGGTTAAGTAAGGTATTCACCATTCTCTTTCAACAATTTGATCAAGTTTCTGTAGTACTGGATGCCTTGATCGTTTATGCCACCTTCGATCGAACCATCTGAAAACCATAAGCATGTGCTGAAATTAGCACCGCAACAATCTTACTAACTCTGATCATTGAGCACAACGTCATTGTTTTAGTTTAATTTGTTAATAGTACAAAACATAATAGGTCATTTTTTTTACTTGGAAGTATTCTCGACCAAGAGATGGAGAACCTATAGGCTTCCATGCCCATTTCCTTCAGCATCTTGACATCCTCCTGTCAGTCACAAATGCTGACAACATAAATAAATATACTACATGCTTAGTTAGGAGTGCACATTCCCAAATCTCTTTCTTAGAAAAAAAAAGTCAAGGTACAAAATGTACCCTTTGGTTGAGAGTATTTTTCCTCCCTTCTTAAGTCATCCCAAAAAAACCTTTTAAGTCTGTACATCTATGGAACAAGCAGCACTTTTTCTGTACAGATATTTTTACACTTACGATGACACCTTATCAAAAAATATCTCAAATCCATGAATGTGACCATAGTAATTTCTTAGATTTTCCTAGTGATAAGAGCTGCACTGCATTTTGACAAGAGGCGTTTCAACTATACTTTAGAGTATATATAGCTAGTTATAATGGCATCTTGATCGGTACTTACTTCATACATATGGTAAGAGTCGACTGCAACATCCCCATTGGCCCAGCCCTTTATCCGCTCTATTCATACACATGGAGAATGACACCATGTTGGTAACTAATACTGAAAAATTGTTGATACATATAAAGTTTTCATAAACAAAATTATACAAGGCTAGAATATATTGCCTGGATGACTGTGACAGTAGTGGTCCCAAATGCTTGGCCCCTTGCCATCTTCATTCCAAGCACCTTCTATCTACACAGATGACATATATACAATATAATATTTTGTGCATAGAAAACAAACTAGTAACTAATGCGTTCAGACATCATACTTTTCTCTGAGATATTAGTTATTATCATTCAACTTGGAATATATTTTCATCTTGGTTAACAAAGACATGCATTATCAGCTCTAGAAGCGTAGAAAACAATACTTGGTATGCTGAAGTGGCGGAGCCAAAGACAAAGCCGTCGCTGAACCAGTCCCTTTTAGGGACTTCCCAGGCCAGCAGTAGATGTTCATGTCCAAGTTCACTGCTTGTCCTCGCTGCCCGTGAGCTAAGGTTACATCTCCTTTTACCCTTCTGCGATGAACATAGGCGCCATGGCAAATGGTCACTATTAGGTATTTTATGGCTTCTCAATCCTGTAGGATGGGCAGTGTGACTCAGGGCAGAAGTAAGTGGAGGCATTTTTTGCTATCAGGCTAAAGGTTTTGAGCTTCTTTGAGTATGAGTTTCACTGCTTGTGATAGGGTGACGCATCTATTTATAGATGGGGTGCCAAATCCGTCAGTGGAGTGATAGGATCCCAGTGAGAGGCTATGATATGCCTCTGGGAGTCTGGGTCAATTGCACGCGATAAAAGAAAATATCCATTTCGTCCATTCAAAAAAAACAAGACAACTTGGATACGTCACATGGCATGCATATAAGCTTCCAAAACTTTCAGAGCTTGTAACCTTGCTTCACGGGGGTGGCAGTGGGAGGACTTGGGCGGGGGCAGCAGGGAATTGTGGGGCCTGGCCGTCACAAGATAGTATTTCCCGAGTATGTACGTATAGCTTGCCCTGGCCGAAGCTCACACAGCTATATTATACGTGGGTAGTCTAAAAACAAATTAAAGAGTTAGGCATGGAAAGCAGTTTCCAACACGACATACCATTCTTTTCAGTATTTATGCGGCGCCATACAGCATAGCTAACAAAATGGTCAAGACCCATGTTGGAGTATATATCTAAACCAAAGATTTATTCTGACGAGATAGCCCCACGCTGAGTCAGTGCACTTCCGATTATACAATCAGTGATCTCAATTCTCAACAAGAATATTCAGAGTCAATGAAGGTCCTCGAAATAAAGGTTTCTTGTCTAATCTAAAAGATCCAATGTGCACTAGATCACACCAGGCATCTCCCTTCGATGCTTGCGTCTCTTGTTTCAAAGAAATAGATAGGCATTGTTTGCAAACATTTATTGTAGCAAAACTTTATTGTAGAAAAATTTTGTGAGAGGAATCATAGTTTTCAATGAAGTGAATGTATAAATGAATAGTGAAGTGGAACCCATCGAAAACGGAGCCTAGCTGACACAAGTTCTCGCTATACGACCCACAACTTTGGAAACCGAAAATGTTTTGCAGCTAGCTTCAAGACCCCAACAAACGTCATCCGCACATTAACACATTGTTATTTAGATTTGGTTAGTTTGAATGTTTGGAACTAAAGAGTGCGGCATCATCCAACGGTCCGTTAGTTGGTTGGGGTGCACGTGCAACTGCCCATATGCTCACAATAGGCATTCTGACATGACATATTATAACTATTATATATAATGTACGTTATATAATCTTATGTACAAACAAACAAGCCCGTACTTGAAGATATGAGGACACGCTAATATATAGAGATTGACAAAGCTGGCTCTTTATCGCCAAAACATTATCAGAATTTTATCCCCAGACCAAAAGCAGGTTGATGCATGGATTTTGCGCCAATATCGCCAAAGCTAGTCCTCATGTAAGGACAAATGCGATTTGGTTTTGTCTTCATTTTGGAGCTAGTGCCAGTATGGCGTACGTGAGAAACACGAGCTGGGGCTACCGGACATCCTCGGCGCGCGTGAATTATTGTCACTGACCTGGACGTGCCATTAGGCATTTAGCAGGACGTGCCATTGTTGCAGGCCAGCAAGACAAAATGTACGTATTGGATCACGTGAGTCAAGCTGGACCAGATTACTACGGTATGGACAAACGACCTTTTTCGTTGATCCAACATATACGAGAGCGAGGCACGTTATTGAACTGACATGGGACGTCGTTATATGGTGAAACATGTAGCGGCAAGAATATTTGTATGTAAAAGCTTTTATAGAAAATGAGATAACCACTCATCGTTAAAAGTACCTTATAGCATTTTTAAAGGGAAAAAAACATTTGGGATTCCTTTTAATGACTCAGAAAATACTTTTTAGATTCCTTTGCAACAGATCCATCAAATGCACCATTTTTAATCTGTGAGCACACTACGGCAAAGAGTTTGTTCGCCGTGTGCCTGCCTCATGGCGCACAGCGACCGGCGGCTATGCCGTGTGCCACCGATAAAACACACCGAGAATATATGGCACACGGCGAAGACTTTAGCACACGGCGATTTTTCATTTTCCGGTAGTGGCGAACGCTTTCAATTGACTGTTCCTTGAAGTCCAGTCTTGCTGCAAACCTTGTCTTGAGTCCAGCAGGCGAAACTAAAATTGCTGCCCCTTTATTACAGTAAGCACCATCGCAGTAAACTGTCCATTGCCTTTCAATTTCACTAGGGATTTCTCGGGGGCAGTCCAATTTGCGACGAAGTCGGCAAGCACCTGGGACTTTATGACATTTCTTCATTTGAACTTGATGTTGTACCCCGATAATTTGGCGAATCATTTGCTGATTTTGTTTGATGCCTCCTTATTGGCAAATAGATCTGCTAGTGGTTTGTCAGTGACTATTATGATTTTGTGTGTTTCGAAGTAATGCCTTAGCTTCCTTGATGCCGTGAGTAGTGCATAAGCTATTTTTTCAACCTATGAGTAGAATATCTTTGCTCCGGATAAAGCTTCTGAGACGAAATAAGCTGGTAATTGCTTAATGTTGCCTTCGATTTCTACTTCTTGTGCGATTGTGACACTGCCGAGTCCGAGGCTGCTAGATATAGGAGATCCATTCCTGGTTCTGGTGGAGACAAGTTGATTATTGCTGCGAGATAATCCTTTAATTCATGAAAGACTTTGAGTGCTCAGGTCCCCATTTGAATTTCTGTGCATTTTGAACAGTTCGAAAGAAGGGTAGACTCCTTTCAGTCGCCTTTGGAACAAATCTGTTTAGACCTACGATTCTTACACTGAGCTGTTGGACCTCTTTGACTATCTTTGGTTCTTCCATTGAGATTAAAGTTTGTACTTTGTCTCGGTTGGCTTCGATTCCCTTCGAGGTTACGAGGCAGCCTAAAACCTTGTCTTTTGTAACTTCAAAAACACATTTTTCTTAACTTCTGCTTCTTTGGCTTTGTTATGACGTTGGCTTCCAACAATCTTTCAACTTCTGACTTTATGCCCATAATCCTTTCGTCACATTTTTCTTAACTTCTGCTTCTTTGGCTTTGTTTTCGGGTCTATGTTGAGACTGTGCTTGATTATTTTCTTGCTTATGCCCTTTAAGTCATATGCAGACCAAAAAAAATTCCACCGAAGCCAATGAGAGATGTCTCTTATGGCTGAAGTAAATTTCTGCCATTCATCTGATCAAAGGCAATTGCGAAGATAATGTCTGTTGAACTTCCGTCGTCAATTACTATCTTGTTGACGTCCCATCCTGCAACATTTGCTTCGATGACCATGGCATCCGTATGTGGATAGCATTGGAGCTTCAGGTCCTGCTTGGTGAAAATTATCAGGACATGGGACCACAATCACCGCAGAATTGTGTGGACTCTTCTAAAGTAACTTTTCCTTTGTCTCTTGCTTTTGAAGTCTGCTGAAGATCCACTTGCTATTGGTAGTATCATGCCTCACGATGGGATTGGGTTTTTTTATGCTGAGTTATTTTGAGCTAGTGTTGGTAGTATCGGGTTTTCTTCTTTCCTTGCAGCGACAGATTGCATTGAGCTTTGCACTTGTTGACTTGCTTCGCTTGGGGTCTGGTGCCATGCAGAGTGGGGTTGATGATATGTAAAGTAAGATTGTGAGCATGCTAGGAGTTGTGCTTGCTGATCTAGAGCATTGTCAGATGCATAAGGCCAAGAGTTTGCAAATACTATTCGACCTTCATTTTCGCTTTGATGCATTTCTTGTTTCACCTTGATTGTTATGGGGCATCTTCCTATGCTGTGATCTGAATTTTCTCCGTGAAACTGTCAAAACCAGGTTCGAGGTTGATTTTCTTGCTGACTTCAGCCCCTACCTCGGCCTCTACTATGCCCTATTCTACATCCGCATGAGGCTTGTGGAGCAGAGTTTAGGTTTGTTTTGTTCGAACTATTGTGTCGTTGATTTTTTTCATTTTCGATGTTGAAGATAGGGGTTGTGTGCTTGTGTTTTTGCCTTTCTTCAAGTGGTTGTTTGTAATTTCCGCGTGCTTTGCGTAACATGGCCCTTTGGCTGACTCTTCCTATGTAATCATCGTCAGACATGCAGGATATCTCCATCTCTTGGAACAGCTCGTGAATGCTTCTTGGTTTATTTTTTACGAAGTCCGAGGCGCAAGGAAATGGCCCTGGGCCATGGATGCAGGCATCAATTGCTATTGAATTGGGTACGTCTTCTGTTTGAGACCTTAAATGAATGAATCTTTTCAAATAGTGGGCCAACGGCTCCTTTTCTTCTTGTTTACGAGGAAAAAGATCCCCTGAGGACAATAGGTGTCTATAGAATCCTTGAAAGTTTCCCAACTATATATTGACCCTCAACTGAGCCTGGTGAACCAAGTTGATGCTAGGCCTTCACAAGCTACGATGAACGATTTAGCTAAAACAAGTTCATTTCCTCCTGCTGATGCAACAACAACCTCGAAACTCATGAGGAATTGTGTCACACCCCGAAATTTGAGATTTTGGGATGTGAATAGAAAGGTTAATTAAATAAATGATTTTTCACAAATTATTAAAACTTTTCCAACATTTATTTGGCTCATGACATTTAGTGTAGGAAAATAATCAATTTCCTAATTTAAAAAAATAAGTTTTGTGTTGTGCTTAATAAATTGTTGCATTCATGTATTTGCATTATTATTGGAGTGAAAATTTGAATTTCAACAAAAGTTTATTGAGGGTTCAACATTTTAGAACTGCAGTCTTTTGTTTCAACATTTCAAAATCCCTTGTTTCTCCTTTTCTCAGCCCAAGACTAGCTTCGGCCCAGCTGGCACGGCAGCCCAATCTTCTCCCCTGCTGGCCCAACTCTCTCTCGGCCCAGCCCGCAATCCTCTCTTCCTTTCTCTCCCTGCATCGGCCCAGCCCAGCTCCTCACTCTCCATCGCTCTCGGCGACAAGCTGGTCCCACCTATCATCTTTTCCGTCCCGCCGCCACCGGAACCAAGCCCGAGCTCTGGTTCGAGCCCGAGCACCTAGCGCACCGCGCCGCTTTTCCCATCTTGGAGCGTACGCCAAGGCGCCTACTACTGGCCTATAAGAGGAGCCTCCGCACCTCTCTCGAACCCCTTCGCCCTGCAGCCCAAACCCTAGCCGCGGAGCCCCCTTGCGCCACCGCCATCGAGCTACGGGTCCTCGTCGGTCTCGTCGCTCACTGCCCCATCGTCACCAAGATCCTGGCCCGAAGCTCCGCGTGAGGGTAAAGAACACGCTGAGCCCCTTTTCCCTTTCTTTCTCGCTCTTTCGCACTCGCGCCACCTCGCCATCGCAGCCGAGCCACGGTTCATCATCGCCGGCCATCTTCGTCGTCCAATCCTCAACAAGAACCACTTAAATAGAATCCCCATCTCCCTAGCTTCGTCCCGAGCCTTGAATTGCTCGAAACCGTGCACCCTAGATCGATTTCGTGCCTTCTCCGGCGAAGCGCCGCCATCAGCTCATCCCCTCCGGCGAGCCGCTCCGCCAGGCGAACCTCAGCCGTTAGATCGAGATCCAACGGTGCAGATCCGTTTGAACCGGAGTCAAAACCAGTCAACCGAGCCGGCCATGGCTATTTTGTAGAAACACCCCTGTTCTTTACCGGAATAAACCCGCAGTCCACGTCAGTTGAAAAGTAATTAGATATAGGTCCTTTTCTTTTGGTTTTAACCCCTAACCTTTTGCGGAATGCAACCCGCCATCCCTGGCCGCCCCTTTTGCTTATGAGCCCTTGGGTTTTCATAAGTAATTATGAATAAGCCCTCGGTTTCTTCTGTTTAAGTCCCTGTTAAGTCAGTTCTTCGCAGTTAAGGCCCTAGAACCTTGTTTTATCCATAGATTCCACGTTTAAACTCCGTTTAACCTCGTTTTTGTTGCGTTAATCCTCTAAAAACACAAAGTTTAGTTCACTAGTGTTATTTACCATGTTTCATGTTCTGAAATTAATAAATATTAATTTGCTTAATTCTTATTTAACTAGCTTTCTAATTTAAAAGCTAATCAGAGTTCTACCTTCCTTTTTATAACCAAAGTTAATTTGATTAATTATTATTAAACTAGCCTTTTATAATGAAAACATGGTTAGAGTTATATCATGTTTCATAAACAAAGGTGTTAATATGGTTAATGCTTATTTCATATGCTTTTCCAATTAAAATATAATCAGCTAATATAGTGGTTTTATAAACTAATATTTAATTTGCTCAATGCTCATTATTGAATCTAGTTTTTCTGAATATAAAACTTGACTACGTTTATACATTGGCTTTTATGAATAAATATTAACTTGATTAATACTCATTTAACTTATCTTTCCAATTAAAAGCCATATAGGGATGTACTTCGGATTTCATAACCTAATTCAATATGGTTAATGATCATTCAGTTGTTTTGTGAATAAAAGCTACATAGGTTATATCCCGAGTTTTTAATTATATGTTAACTCGACTAATCTAAATATAAATGTATTTATTAATTATAATTGACTAGTTGAACACGAATAATAAAGTTATTCGATTAGATTCTCATATATAATTATTTTCTAAATTTAATTGTTTAATTGATACAATTTATATATAATATTTATAAGTAAAATTGATTAGGATTTACTCCGCATTTTCTTATGAAAAGTTTAACTTTAATTAATTCAGATATTGAATATTCCTCTGAAATATTCATTGCATGCCTTTTCTTAATTAAAACATATCCAGCGCATAGTGTGTTCTTCCTTTATCATCCAAATCCTTCGATAGATGTACCGCTCTCTCCGATCTCAGCATTTCTCGTGCCCTCACGATCCTTATCCAGACCACAACCCGTTTTCTATGCTTGCTTACTATTGTTGCTCATGTTTGGTGTACTGTTTATTTATTTGTGCATATGTTTGCTTGTATGTGCTCTTATGACGATAGACGTTGTTCAAGCTGAGTTTGAAGATCAAGCTGTAAAGGGTTTGTTGAAGATCAAGTCTATGAAGGAATTGAGCTTCAGCAGATATTCTTAGAATTTAAGGCAAGTGGATTTCCCCCTCAGCATACTCTCTTTTGACCTATACAACTTTCATGTTAATTAATGTTTACTTTATGTATGTATATTGCATTAATTTGATGGGTCCTATATTAAGGATGACTAGTTTTTTACCATCCCTTTGATAACCTGGATCTTTACATTCATGTTGGGTAGCTTTGCTTCGCTGCTATACTTGAGAATGGTTCACACTAAATGTGAAGATAATAATTTTGTGCTACAATTTCTCAAGATATTTATATCCATGTTCCGATGATAAAGTTAAACAAGATCACTTATGTTAATTGGAAGATGGAGCGGCAACCTGGGATTTACACGTACAACCATAATACCATATGGCTTTGGTCTTGGCTAAGTAACTAGATGAACTATATGTTGTGTTCGCGCTGCACGATGGTGGGTTATTGGGTCCAAAGCTTAGAGGAGTGGCGAAGGAATGCTTCGGCTTCCGAAGTACCGCCGATACCGGGGAGCAAACACATACATATAGGGAATTCTTTGGAAAAGCCTCGAAGCGTCCCTATGCAATCACACCTCGAAAGTGTGGTATTGTGCCTACTTTTGCACAGCATGGTAGGGTTTAAAGTTCTTCGGAGCTTTTACACGAATTGTGGTGAAAGTGTAAAACCTCTGCAGAGTGTAAACCTGTTATAACAGCCGTGTTCGCGTTATGAACGGCCCGGATCCTCACATGATAATTGAACTTGAAGATGAAAATAAATTATGGTTCCTGGTTAAGGAATGAGTGCTTTGGCACGAATGATGTGAGATGATGTATATCTTTTTATATGATTAATTTGGGTTGGTATATACTTATATCTTAGTAATCAGGTGCTTGCTAATAAAACTTGATCAACTAAAATACTGACCGCTCTTAACCAAGCCTTTCCTTGAAAGCTTTGCATATTTCTCCCACTTGTTGAGTACCAACCATAAGTGTACTCGCCCTTGCTAAATATTAGATCAGAAGGAGAAGAAGATATGAAGTTCTTTAGTGTGTTCAATTAAGATTGCTAGGCGTACGCAACCCCCAGTCAACTGCCTGTGGTGAAGAGTTTAAGATTCCGCTGCTAGAAACCATTTGTAATGTATTTATTTTATTCTTTCCATTGTAACTTTGTGTTCTGTATTCATGGAGTCTATCATATGTTTGAAACTTGATCCTGGCGCACATATGAGATGCATTCGGTTTGTTTTTATAAAATCGGGTGTGACAAATTGCCTAGGGTGTAAGGTGTCATTGTATTTGGGTAAAGTGATTGCACGACTACAGAATTCATTTTCGGAGGCGGGCAAATAGCCTTTTCGGAGGCAGGCAGGTCGTCCGCCTCTGACCCTGCGCTTTTGTTAATCAGGCGTTTTCAGAGGCGGGCGACCATTAATACCCATTAACAGAGGCGGTTGTGTTACAAAGACCGCCTCCGTTAATACATTAACGGAGGCGGTTTTTACTAACCGCCTGCCTCCGTTAAGTTTTTATGCCAATTAAGATATATATAACAAGAGTGAGGAGAAAAGTTAGAGAGTAGATCTAGATCGAGATCTAGATTATTAGAGAGAGATGAGAGTTTAGAGAGAAAAAATTCTATCTTCGGTGGTGTTTCTCTTCACCAAATCCAAGCACAAAACCTCCCCACTTCTAAAATGGTGTTTTTTTTTGTGTATTGAGCTCAAAACACAAAAAAATGGAGGAAGAGCCGCGGTAGGAAGAAGGGGGGTGGGTTCTGTATAAGTAGAAAGGGTTAATGAAGGCGGGCCTTATAAGGAAACCGCCTCCATTAATATATATTAATAGAGGCGGGCACATTACTCCAATCGCCTTTGTTAATTGTTTAACGGAGGCGGTTGGAGTATAGTGCCCACCTCCGTTAATAACCATTAACAGAGGAGGACTCCTTACATCGACCACCTCCGTTAACAGAGGCGGTTGCCCGGCCGCAGCCAGGCCGTTGCCCGGCCACGGCCGGCAACGATTGACACAGGCGGCTATTTCGCCTGTCTACCTCTGAGCTCAAAAACAGAGTTTCCTCTAAAATCTTTTTTTTGTAGTAGTGTTGGTTTCTATGAGGTGGTCCATGGTGTGCTTTGAAGTCCCGAGAGAGTGGTGAACTCACATCGAAACTCTTGTAGCCAACGGTTTGGTGTCGGGGTCACGATGGTGCTCATTTTCGGATTCGTGATATTGCTCCTTAGATATGTTGATTTCGTCTTGTAGGGTGTCGGTGCCTGACTTGGTCACACCGGCACTAAGTAGTGATCGCGTCGCTAATTCTGCGTGGGATGGCGGATTTGGTCGATTAGTCTTTGGACACGAGGTTTTATCCTGGTTCCGGCCATGAGGCCGTACGTCCAGCAGTGGTGCGTAGCACCGGGTTTCGTGTTGCTCGTAGTAGGGGAGTTACAAGCGAGGTGGGAGAGGGAATTGAGCTCCCAAGTCTCGGTGATGTGTGTGTGTTCAGTGTCTATGAATCGCCTCTTCCTCCCCTTTTATAGTTTAAGGGTGAGGAAGGCCGTACAGAAGAGATCGTGGTAAGTGTGCTATTTGGTATACTGTGACGCCATGCCGTGCACTGTGCTGGCGGGAATCGCGCCTTCCAACCTTTGCTGACAGCATGAATGTCGCCATCGCTGACTTTTCGTTAGCCAGCCGTTGCTTCGAGGGGTGTTGATCGAGGGTGGATGCGGCATTGTGTCTTTTCATCATTCCTCGAAGGTCCTTCTTTGAGGTCCTGCGTCGTGATCCCGGGGAAAACTGGTCGTGGAGTTGTTGGCGTCGTGGTACGGCCTGTCTCCGGCCCTGTCCGCACAGGATCTGGTTCAGGGGCACAGTGCCTGGCTCAGTCGGAGGCGACCGGTGTCCCATCCGAGGCATGGCGAAGCGGAGTGTGCGGTCATGTCCCGCATTTATTGCGTCCGGGGTAGAGTCTTCGAGGCCGGCTCGGGGGTCTCGGCCACAGGAGGGGTTGATCATGACGGGGATTCCCGTTCGAGGGCAAGGGGTACCCTCGAACGAGACGGAGATTCCCGTTCGAGGGCATGGGGCGCCCTCGAACGAGACGGAGATTCCCGTTCGAGGGCATGGGGCGCCCTCGAACGAGACGGAGATTCGCTATCGTAGTGGGCCTTTCTCGGGCCGCCGCGCCTCGGACTTCACCCCTGTGGCCTTCTCGCTGGGCCAACTTTGGCCGTTATTTGGGGTACCCCGTAGTTTGGTACCCGACATAGGGTCTGTAGCTCTTTTCTAGCTTCGGCGATTTTCTTTCTATATCTGCTGCCATCTTCTGAGCCTGTGATTCCTTTAACAGTTTTTCCTTTTCTTGCTGAACCTTCTCGATTTCTTTCAATAATTCATCAAGGTTGGCTTCATCTTTGCTTTGGCTGTCATTATTACCGGCAAGTTCTGGTTCTTTCGCTAGTACCAAGGAATCTGACTGAAGCAGGACCTTGATTAACCCTGCTTCGGTGTCACTCGATTGCTTTGACGTCCCTGGATGTCGATACGTGTTTTTTTCTTGGGTGGCATAGCGAGTTTTAGTTTCGTTCCTAACACGCAGATGACACAAACTGTTGTAACATGGGAATTTGTATTACATACAGTGTGATGTATTCGACTAGGCTTTGATTACATGCCCCCACCTGGGTCCTACAGCACATTATTTATATGGGTCAACCTTTGAGTATTTACTCGACCATTGACACCCGCCAAAATATTTCATCTAATAATTCACAAACGGTCATTGCTTCCCGCCATCCCGAAGTTTTCCATCATATCCTGGGTGACTTCGGCCTTTTGCCTCGTCCTCCAACTTTGACTTCGGGGCACCACTCGACTCGAGGCTATTCTCTTTTTTTTTATATATAATACTCGAGGTTATTCTCTGAAGAAAACACCTTTTCGCGGTTCTCCTCCCAGATGACTTCGTGCTTTCCTTCCTTGAAGCCAAGACCACATCCTTGCATTTTTTTGTCAAGTCGAAACCAAGAAAGGGAAGTTAATCAAACTGATGCTTTACCCTTGACGCCTCCCCAACATACATTGGGATACTTCTCTGGATTTTCAGACTATGTTTCTGCATGCATGGCAAAATTTTGGCTTAGTAATTTTTAGGGAGGTTATTATCATGACAATGTAGCCTTTATGGACTCATTGTAGTAGCACTATTTTTTATGGAGGTTTACTGTGTTTTGTGTGGTGGCATTGAAGCTTTGTTGAGGGCATAAAAGCAGTTACTCTATGGGTAAAGGCACAGATCAAGGATAAAATCTCTATTTGGCTAAGTAGTCTATAATGATCTTTTGGGCCTGTGGTCTTTTAATCTGTAAATATTATTCTTTATATAAATGAAAAAAAGGTGGGGACCTTCCCTACCGGTTGTCTAACAAAAATACATTATTAGTTTGTAAATTATCATATTTTTTACTTTGAATGTTCATTTGCACAAGTGCCTATGCATGTGTCAATTGGTTCAGTGATCCCTCTTCACTCTCTCCGGGCAGACCGGTTGCATCCACTGGCTGAGTGTGCTACTGGAACCTAGAAAATTAGCACCACATACATATGGGCAGCTGACAATCCACTGGCTCCGCTCCTGCCGATAGTCAATCATGTCTTCCCTATCGTCTGTTGACGTATCTCTATCGGTATTTTCATATCGGGCGGCCCACTGAAAATACGTTCCCAACGGCTTTACCCTATTTTCCTATCGTCAACCAGAAGCAGGACGTGATCGGCATCAGCATCCTTGTCAACGCGGCCGGCAACGATTGACCAGTGGCACAGTGGCCGCCGGTCTTGCTTCTTCGAACTGTGGCACTCGTAAATGGCACGACCAGCATTGACCTTCTGATCTGAGAGAGGCTACATCAGTCTGAAATCTGTGGCTATGAATTGCCTCGGCGATGTAGTCAGCGACCCAGCGTTGGCGTCGCTCTCCGTCACCAACCGTGTTCGCAAGCAAATTGAGAGCTCTGTAGAGGGGATTATGATGCTACGCAAATTGCATAGTTGCGTCCTTGTAGATGCAAGAAAAATATTTCGTTCATGTTCAAATGGAGACAGTAACCTATCACAAATAAATATATGATACAGTAACCATTATACAAATTATTATGATGTCATAATTCAGACGTGTCCTTTCAAATTATTGACATACTCAAACCATCTTGCCGGATTATATCTTATCGTAACACATTATATAGGTTCTGGAAAATGACCGAAGGCATTATAGTAATTGAGGCACATTTGATATTGTAACCCACTATATAGGTACTGAACAATTACCAAGGTATTACAGTAATTATCATGTTAGCGCACATTACACGTACATAGAAATGACGATTCTAGTAACCAATTCTACTGAACAGCTTGACGTTAAATTGTGGTGACTCTCTCTAACCTAATTATCATGTCAATAATTGTAAGAATTTACCAGACTTATTCTTGCATTATAGCTAGGGTAACTCCATCCTTGTTATCGTAACCGGTATACATGGAAGACTACGTACACTAAACCAGGGTCAAATATTTTGGTAACCAAAACATAGTCTGCTAGATGCGTTAACGCGTATTAAACCAGGGTCAAATATTTTGGTAACCAAAACATAGTCTGCTAGATGCGTTAACGCGTATCGTTGCATGCACTTGTAATAAGAATTCTGAATCCCTGAATGAAATCATGAGAGCAAAGCTAATAGAGGCGTCGGCAAGCAGGCGTATCACACTCCAGCTCATCCGTGTTGCCGAGCCATGGCTCGGTGGCCCACGGCTATTAATGCGCTGTTCGGACTTGCCCCAGGGGTGACAACCAATGGGAGCATTAGAGCATCGCTGCGGCCCAAAAAAACACTGCATGCGCCCACTTCCTTCCCTCTCCTTTTCTCAATTTGGCAGACGTGCAAGAATTAAATGGCTCCGTTGATTTTTCTTGTAATCACATTGCATGGTCAATGGACTGGGCAGGTGGCATCGTCTCGGCTGGAGCTAAACCCTGCTCTCAGTTCGTCCACGCTGCTAAGCGTGCCCGTCCTGGTTGTTGATTGGCTAAGTGCCTGGTCAATGGGCTGTGTGTATGTGTGTTTGGTTAGAGCAAGTATTACAACAGGCGAGTGGTAGGCGCAGTCCGACGTGGGAGAAAGATAAATGTAGAGAGTGAAGGGTGCGGGCGATTCGCGGCTCGCTCACCCGGAGCTGGCGAAAACCAATCCGAGAGCGATATTGTGTTTGCTAATTGGCTAAGAGCACTATTTAGCATTAACTGCCGCTGGGGTCTATCGCCACCACTCGCCGCGTCATCGTCTGAGTCGCCCGTGAGCGGGCGAGCTCACTAGCCTTGCTCTTAGGCCATTCCCAACCCATAGTGTCTATGAGTGATGTCTATGTTGCCATATCATCAAGACACCACCATAGAAACTATCCTCTACAACCCATAGTTTCTTGGTGTGGGACCCTAATAAACCCATTCTCTATTCTTTTCACCAATCATAATTGTTTCTCATTTAATATTAAGACACCATCCTCTCCCAATGCATAACTTGGTAGTGTCTATTGCATAGGTTCTCGTGTAGACACTGGGTCTCATGCAAGACCCAGTTTCTTCCTTTTCTCATTCTCTCTCTTATTTATTAGAGTGACACATAAGCAAAGTATCCTATGTGGCAGGTTAATTAATGCTATGGAAACCATCCTAGTTGCAGGGTTGGGAATAGCCTTAGAATGTCTAAGATCTGTCGTTTTCGGACAGACATTATTGTTCTCGGATATTTAAGAGTGTTCTTGACTTGTCTACGGCTTATGCATCTACCTTAAAAACTGTACAGCCAATGATATTGTAGCCAAGAAGCAACCAATGCAAACTAGCCGACTTGATCGACGACTGGGTCAAATCGGAGTACTGCAAACTGGTGGTGAAATGGGAAAATTCCTCATGTAGAAGAAGAGCGAGCCCGGCTTGTTTTATAAATACAGTGGTCATTGCTGGAACAACCCCAGCTTCCCAGCACATGCACAATAGGACATATATCTCCTCGAATAATTCTCATTCCACACATCTTTATTCATCCCCTTCACAGTGGGACTCATGCCACGAGAAATGAGGGAGGTGCCTACGAGTGCCTCTGACTCTGTGGCTACAATAATATCCTTCTTTGAGTCTCTGCACTTGTTTGTGAAGGAGAATGAACTCGTCACCAAGGTGTTCCTCGCATGGTTGTTATGGTTACGCCACCTTCAGAGTATCCTAGGCCCCATGCGCTGTCGCTCCGGGCACTGGTTCGTCCAGTATGGTGCCATGGCTGCCTACTATCTTCCCACTCTCGTCGTGATGTACACAGCCAATGCCGTGTATTCATCCGACTCTGATATTAAATAGCAACGGTTGCCTTGTGTTACTTGTTGTGAGTTCCCAAGGCACGGCCAGTATGACAGCGTTCACTCTGGGCAATGGTCCTGTGAAACTCGAGAGCTGGCGAGTGCTCCCATGGCTTCTCTACTTTGGCTGGCTACAATGGAGTCAGTTTTCGTGGGACCGTAAGCTGACGTTCTCTGATCTATATTACATCATTGTTCTATTTGCTGTCCCTTTGCTTTGTGTTGTGCGGGCTAAACCAGGGGCAGGCACTTTAGATTACGAGACTAAAGAGTTTGCTGACCAGATGATGATCAAGTCCAGGTCGTCCTCACCATCACCCTTTTTCGAAGACGTTGCCGGCTACCTGTATGACCGCTGCAGATACCCATTCAATCTGAAACTGGGAGTTGAGTCAGATGACCGATGGCTTCACTTCAATGATGTGCTCAAGTGGATCGGCTGGCAGAGAGTTGAGTCAGATGACCGATGGATTAACTTCAGTGATGTGCTCAAGTGGAGGGGCCTGCTGACAGAAGACAGTGCCGCTGCCGTGGATCCAGACATTTGCCTCGCCTACAGCTTCAGCCGTCTTCTAGCAAGGCGCTACTTTGTGTTTCCTTGCCCCGAGGACGGAAATGCGCAGGTGCGTGACTTTGTACTGAGGGAGCTGCTAGCAGCAGACAAGGCATTCACTATTGTTGAGGTGCAGTTGGCTCTCCTTCACGATTACTTCTTCACCAACTACCACTCCAAGATGAAATCAGCCGTGTTGACAGTTACTCAAGGAGTGGTACTAATGTTGTGTTTGTCGCTGATCTTCTTAGGTTCGATTGTACTTGGGGGCTTATGGAGTAGGGGTCCTTCAGCTTTGGTTCATGAATATCAACCATATTATTGTGTCTTGGCTGTGGTAGGAGTTCTCATATATACCGTGATTATGCAGCCCCTGCATCCCGTTTTGCCAACTTACTGGCATCCAATACGGAATCTCTTCCTGCACTACATCCCTGCAGACGAAATAGGCAATCTTTTCGGTTCCGTTGTTGTTACGTTTAGTTTTACTTCTTCTACACCCAGTAGTCAGAGTTCAGGGAAGACGTCGTCTTGCTACTGGCGGAACAAAATGGGTCAGTACTCAGTCATGGATGACTACGATCGCCGCTCACCCAAGAAGGCTATTATCGCCTGGTTCAAGGTGCATGTGCTATCTCAAGTGTCTTATAGTTTCATTAAGCATCATCCAGGAGGAGAAGAAGATATCAGCATTCTGGATCAAGTGAAAAAGTCGGTGGCTCGTACTATCCAGGATATGAATGGTTCGCCAACCATGGGCACAAGCTTATTATTACTCAGAGCTGATGTGACTCAGGAAGATTTGTCATGGACCTGCAGGCAAGACACGCTCATGCACACCATTCTCATATGGCACGTCGCAACATGCAACTGCGACATGTCCCAGTCCCAGCCCCAGCAACTCGGGGAAGAACAAATACCCCAAGCCCAGTCTATGGAGGAGCAGAGCACTAGAGATCATAAAGTTGCCACGACCTTGTCAAAATACTGCGCCTATCTGGTGGCATTTCTTCCCGAGTGACTTGCGGAGCACAGTCTGACGGCGAAAGTCATCCTTCAAGAGGTCTTGAAGGAAGCACAAGAACTACTTGGAAGAAGACAAGTTTCTATGGAGGAGAAGAAAAGGACAATTCAACAACTACTTGTGAGGCCACAAGAAGATGTGTCGAGAATGAAGACATTTGAGAAAGGTATGCACCTCGGACGACAACTTGCGAAGCAGTCTGTCTCGTTGCGCTGGAAGATCATTGCCGATTTTTGGGCGGAAACTATCCTTTACGTCGCATGGTCGTCCAAGAATAACGCTGCACACATTCAGCACCTAGCGCAAGGTGGGGAGTTTGTGACACACCTCTGGGCCTTGCTGTGCAACGCTGGTATCCAAAGCGGTTAACAAAACAACATTATTATTTTCATGCCCTGACTCAGCCACGGCATGAGCTTGTTGTATGATTGTATACCCTGATAACGAGTACATATAAATACTGCATGCCAGTTGATGGTACACCTGTACAGCTGCATGTATGCGGTGTTTGTTTTGTGTATATGCACCCTGATAACAAGTATATATACATGCTGTTGTTTTCTTTGCCATTTATGCTATATTATATAGCCATTGAGCGTATTAATACATAACCACCCTCAACTGCCAAACAAAAAAAAACAATATTCCGAAATGCCATAATAGTGTTGGTGTACCAAATCTCCGGTTAGTAAATTAGTGTCTTGTGCGTCTGGCTTCGATGGTTTGCAAAGAGAAGATATGGTTTATACTAGTTCAGGGCGAATATCCTATATTCAGTTTGTTGTGTTCTTTCTTTCCTTCCACAAGTTTGTAGTAGGGGTTACAAACGGTTGGTAGAGGAAGGAGGCCCCATGTCCAGGCATGGAGTGTGTGTGTTCTTTGACAAGTCGAAATGAATCCGACCCATCTTTGTGCATGGTGGGGGCTTTCCCTTTTATACTTCAAGGGAAAGCTCTGTGTTACATCTGATGAATATGATCGCCGCGGAGTGGCCGTGGAGTGATTGTACGGTATGGTGCTGCACTGCATTGCATCAAGTGGCCGTGGAGTGATTTTACGATGTTGAGCTGCACTGTACTGTAAGGTATGGCTTTGCTGTCTGCCGGTTCCAGTCCGGAATCAAGGGCACACTTTCCTAGGCCCCTCTCTCGAGTTTAGTACTACTCCCTCCATTTTATAATAATTTCACTTTTAGTGTTCAATTGTTTCCCAAAATAAGTATACACACTTTCATGAGACAAACCAAAACTATTTGTCTTTTTCTACTTTCTCTTATCCCAAAGTGCAATTATTACACTTTTATATGGGGGTATATATGTAATTTCTCCACAACTTTGATCTCTCCACGTCAAACATAGAGGTGCAAATATTTTGGGAGAGAATGAGTAGGCAGCAGCAGCTAGCTCTGTTGCTTACCTCTGCTGCTCTCTGCATAGCGATCAGAAGGCTGACTCGCCAAGCCCATTTTTTGGACGAACCGCACAAGGTAGCGCGACGATATAGCAAAAAATAAAGCATACAGCCCTAGAAGCCCATAAACCAGAAAAAAAAGAAAAGAAATGAAAAAAGAGAAAAGACTCGCCCGGTTGGATTGGGAAGTCAACACGGAGAGTATCACAACTCAAAACTCTTTGTTAGATTGGGACATCAACACGGGCACTCCACAACACAAACTTGCCCAATCGGATTGTGACATCAACACGGGCAAGCACACAAAAAAGCAGGGCCATGGAAGCAGGGCAAGCCAAGTTGTCGTGGCTACCAACCTTTGTCTGTCCTTGTAGTCGCCGTCGAAACATCCAAAGAATTTTCATAGAGAAGATGACAATGCGGTAGTACCTGTCTCATGTAAATAGAATGTTATTCAATTTTCATAGAGCTAGTCACGTCATATAAATAATTACTAAAAGACTGATTTTGAAGGATAAGATAAGTAGTTGGTAATAGGATTGTGGCATTGTTCTGAAAGATAATCCGCCGCATGGCACCCAGACTCCACCTCACCTGTCGCTTGGTCATGGCGCAGGGAAGGCAATGCAGGAGAGAGGCGGAGGGGGGTGGTCGGGTGGGACATGATGAGAGAGGAGGCGATGCGGTGGGGGGGCACAGAACGGGCCCACCTGTCGGCCCGCGTAGGAACGGATTATTTTTAGTGGTAGAGATTTCACGTGACAGACCGATCCTACAAACGGCGTTCTGTATGATAGATTGTAGGCTCGGTCCGAGCCTTTTTAGTGGTATTTTTAGTGGTAGAGATTTCACGTGACGGACTGACCCTACAAACAAACATTGTTCTGTATGATACATTGTAGGCTCAGTCCTCGGAGACTGGGTGTTACAAATAGTATGAGAGCTAGGTTATTTGTAACACCCCGTCTCCCAAGGCCGCACTGCCTAGCCTTTCCTAGGGGCGATGCTTACAGTTTCATACTTGCATCGTGTAAAAGGTTCACCTAAAGGTGCTATGGCTGGGGGACAAAGGCTTATAAGTTAGCTCCACCCTTACTAAACTAGTAAGGTGGTACTAAACATATACGTACCTGTGCTCATGGGCCACTACTGGTCCAACCAATTTGGCCTTCTCTATGCTAGAAGAATACATGTTGGCAATGCTGACATTTAAGAATTGTGTATGCTGCTCGGACACCAACTACAAAAGCAGCATGTCTCGTTGCACTGGAAGACCATGGCCGATTTATGGGCGGAGACCATCCTTTACGTCGCATCGTCATCCAAGAATGCCGCTGCATACATTCAGCAGCTCGCGCAAGGTGGGGAGTTCGTGACACACGTCTGGGCCTTGCTCTACAATGCCGGCATCTAAAGCGGGTAACAAGACTGTATTATTATTTTCATGTCCTGAATCAGCCACGTCATGAGCTTGTTGTATGATTGTAGACCAAGATAACGAGTACTAGATATATATACTGCATGCCAGCAGCTGGTATTACATACTGCATGCCAGCGGTTATAGGTGATTTGTAGTGATGAACCATTTGTTTGTAATTGTTTGGAAATTATAATCCATGTGTTGTGAGATTTGAGATGAGAATGTTTTTTGCTCTAGTTTTCATTGTATCTATGATTGTTTGATTGTTTCTTTGGTGAAACTGGAGCCCGTGATGGTGCTCAGGAGGAGCTGCAGTGGTGGCACCAATGGGTGGTGCAATTTTTTTTTTCACAAAACCCTTTTGTCCCGGTTGGTATGGTTGGTATTTCCATCCATGATTAAAGGTAAGCTTTTAGTCTAGGGTATTTCCATACGTGAGATAGCAAAGTCTGTGGCGCCAGAATTTTTTTATTTTATTCTTTTTTTAATAATATTATAAAAAAAACCGGTCCAGACCAATATTTGCACTCGGTAGCCGTTTTGACCGTGCCAGCCCGAACAGCGGGGCCAAATAGCCCTGCCGCACAAATGCATGTGGCGCGGCAGGGCTGCCCCGCTGGCCGCGGTCGCCAGCGAGGCGTCCAGTGGCCCAGCCCCTGCCGCGCCACCCCGCCTGGCGCGACAAGGGCGTTTTGAACTGGGGCCACGGGCCCTCTTCTCTTTCTTCCTCCTCTCTTTCTTCTCCTGCACGCGCGAACATAGCCTAGCCGCCGCCGCCGGCCATATTCCGGCCAAATCCGGCCGTTTTTGGCCGGGAAAAGCGGGGGAAATCGTTCCCCTCCCTCCCGTGAAGGTATTCCCACCTTTTTTCCCTTGTTCCACCATGGGATTTGGAAGATATGAGTAGGTTTAGGTGTTTTAGGGTTCGTGAAATGTTTTGAAATTGTAGTGATTTATACATTTGTTTCTTACAATGTGATGGTTAGGATGAACGTAGTATTTGATATGCCCTCGATTTGAACGTGTAGAATATGTTGCATGCTTTTATTCTACGATGTTGTGAAGGGATTAGGTTTGTAGGGTATATTAGGAGAAATGCATTTGTGAAAACTCATGTTGTTTGTCTAATTCTCGTTGAAATGGTTATTTTGTAGATGGTTTGTTTAGTCCGTTGGTTTCATGGTGGGGTTGTGAAAGAGAATGGGGAGTTTGAGAATATGAAAGATGTCACGCGAATGTTTGAAGTTGCCCCGTGTTTGCATGAGATAGTTGAATATGCTCGGAGTTATTTTAGTTGTGGGGTAGATGATGAGATCAGCTTGAAAGGCCGTGTTGATTGTGGTAGAGGAAGAGCGGCATACGCTCTAGTGGATTTGAAAACTAATGTGGAATGGGATCAATTTAAGAGATTAGTAGAGCAAGCTAGTGTGCCTTATTTGGACGTGGTTGTTACTAGCCGTAAAACTGCCGGTAGAGAGGGATTTAAAGAGTTAGTGCCTCAGCTTGGGACACAGGAGTCAAAAATCTCACAGCTAGGTATTGGCGTGATCCAACAAGAGCAAATGCAATCAAAGGGAACAGAGTGTGCTGATGATTCTGATAGCGAGACCTTTAGCTTTGATGAGATAGAACCAGGCACGGCACATGATTATTTCCCTAATGATGTATTTGAGATGGAGGAAGCTGAGGAGGATTATGATGGTATTTCAGAAGGTTCTGATGGTGGGGATGACAATGATGGGTATGAGAATGATGGGTATGAATCCGAGGGAGAAGAGTTAGAAAGGGACAGTGCACCTCTAGGAGATAGTCATCATGTTGTACCAGCTCCTGTACCAACCAACCTTTGCCCTTCGCATGATGATGACAAATTCGTGCGGCATATGGCGGATGGTGCTCATAAGCGTGGCTCTGTGACGTACACTGCTCGTGAGCTCGATCTGCTAAAGCAATGTCATGTAGAGATTCCACATGTTGCCAATGACAAGGACATAAGCCGTGTCGATAGGGCTATATCTGAGACCACCTTGGTGCAAAAAAGAAGTTTGATACCTTTGAGGACCTCAAATTTTTCTTGGCTGACCATGCGGTTAGATTTCATAGACCTTTCATCGTTGTTCACTCTGACAAGAACGAGAGGTATGAAGTCATGTGCAAGCAAGGGTGCATGTGGCGTGTTTGGTGTCGCAAGGTGCGTGGCACAGAGAAGTGGAAGATTACAAGAGTTAAACAACCTCATGAGTGTCGTTCCTCTAAGCCTAAGCAAGTGCACCCGCAGTTGACAGCATCATATCTGGGGCACCGCATTATGGGCATTGTTTTAAAAAACAATGACGAATCGATTCCCTCTCTCATTGAGTCGATATTCGCCTTTAGTGGATACCGTGTGAACTACTCTAAGGCATGGCGTGCAAAACAACACGCCATAGTCCTGCTGTGGGGAGACTGGAAGGAGTCCAATGCACAGGTTCCACGGCGCCTTTGCGCAATGTCTTACTACAATGAGGGCGTGAAATGGTTTATCCACACAGGTGACATGGTCCAGCTTGAGGATGGAGTGTACAAGCCTGTAGTGCAGAGGGTTTGGTGGTGCTTTCCACAATGTGCCGCTGCTTTTCAGCATTGTCGTCCGGTTATACTCGTGGATGGCACGTTCTTGACGGGAAAGTACAAGGGTACACTTATGATGGCCGTAGTTGTCGATCCGGAGTAACAGCTTGTGCCCTTAGCTTTCGCCATTGCAGAAAGTGAGAACAACGACAGTTGGTCATGGTTCATGACTCTTGTTCGCCTTCACGTCCTTGGTCCTGAACGGACCGTTTGCATGATTTCTGACAGGCACGCTGGGCTTCTTAATTGTGTGAACGACCATTTGGACGGGTTTCCCCCACTAGTTCACCGGTGGTGCATGAGAAACTTTGCAGCTAACATGTGGCGTCGTCAGAAGAAGAAGGAGGTAATTGGAAAGTTGAAGGAGCTTTGCGGCGTATATACGAAGGAAAGATTTGAGGAAAAGCTGGAGGCACTAAAAAAAGACTTGAACGAGGGTGCTAAATAATGGTTAGAAGGTGAGATGGAGGATAAGGAGAAATGGGCACAAGCATTTGATGATGGCTACCGATACGGGATGATGACGACAAATTACTCAGAGTCATTGAATAACATGTTCAAAGGCATTAGAAGTAGACCTGTCTCAGGCATAATTGAGTACTCTTTCTCCAAATGCAATGAGTATTTCATCAGTCGCTGGGAAAAAGCTAGCAAAAGCTTGGCTGAGGGTGAGAGAAATGGACATGTTGCTGAGGTGCATCTACAGAAGGCTGAGGAAAGATCTGTCAATCAACTGGCTGAGGCATTTGGACCTAATCGGATGGTGTACGATGTCAGAAGTGATGGGGGAACTAGCGTAGGTGGTGAGAGTCACGGTGGCAGGCACTATAGAGTGGACTTGACTAATGGATCCTGCATGTGCAACGTCCCTACACTGTTGCATCTTCCTTGCTCTCACATGATTAGAGCTTGTAGGGCTAGAGGCCTAGACTATGAGAGCCCGACTTTCATGTCGCCACTATACCATAGGGAGCACACCATAAAAATTTGGGATTCAAGTTTCGAGCCTTACTTTGATTCTAGCAGATGGCCGCCTTACCACGGACGTGACTACGTGCCTGACTCGTCCTTGAACAAGGACAAAAAAGGCTGACGGCAAAAGAAGCGTTTGAAAGGGGACATGGACGCTTCATACGGTCGGTTCGCGGCTGATTACGGGACTGGTGACTTCGATGAGGATAGGTCTCAAAATCGGTGCTCCAAGTGTCATAATTCATTAAGGACTGCAAATGCCGCACCAAGAAGAAGAGGAAAAGGACTAACAAAACTCCTCGTGCTGAGGTAGTATATTGTTTGTGTGTTAGTAAAATAAAAATGTCGTCTTGAATGTTTGTAACGATGGTGTCCTATTGTTTACATTTGTTTACTTGTTAAAACCATTGTTTTATAATTAATGTGTTACCTTGTTATAAATTTATTGTAACATGTTTTTGTCATTTAATTTTTCAGGATGGCGCACCCTCGGTTCCCGCTCCTTGAGCTGGCGTACGACGACACCCACCGCGCCCACATGATCGCCGACCAGAATATGGTAATAATCTTTGCATATCTTAATACGTTTCATATCCTGGTAATATAGTCAAAATTTATGCATATGGTAATAATCGTTCAATTTGTTTCAGGTCCTACCTTGGCTACGCGCATGGGTGCATGCACCCATGCACTGGGACAGCCGCTACGCCCCCTACGTGCTTCGGGATGGTTTCCTGCCCATAGCGAGGACGGTTTGTATGGGCCTACCCCCTATGGATGGGGCTCTACTTACCGCTCTGGTTGACCGGTGGCGTCCAGAGACGCACACTTTCCACATGCCTTGTGGGGAGATGACGGTGACGTTGGAGGACATGGCGATAATCACTGCTCTCCAATTAGAAGGAGCGGCAGTAACAGGAATTATCCAGAGCGAGGGCTTGCAGGACATGGTCGAGGAGCACATAGGTATTAGGCTCTCTGTCGTTATATTTCATACTATGTTTTGATTATCTCGTGACTTATTAAACTTTTTTGTGTATCATAGATGTGCGGCCTCCAAACACAGGAGCAAAGAAGACTTTACGTGTTAGTTCTTCTTGGCTGAGGCAGCACTTCAACGTCTGCCCAGTAGATGCTGACGACGACATTATTGAGAGGAGTATGGCTGTGACACTTTGTCAGCTCTTTCCTGTTCCCTGACGCTGCCGGGAGCACTGTTTCTTGGATGTTCCTCCTCATTCTTGCTCAAGACTGAGACATCATAAGCGGCTACAGTTGGGGTTCGGCTGCCCTTGCCTGGTTGTATAGGCAATTGTGTTTTGCTTGCAGACGGTCCAAAGATGGGTCAAACATCGGAGGTTGTGCCTTTCTACTTCAGATTTGGGCTTGGGCACGACTTCCAGTTGGACGACCTTTCTGTGAGTCTCCACCAGTACGTATACCATTCTCAATATGATCTTTGTTAGTACATTCATATATTTTTTGTGACTTATTGGTTTTGATTTGATAGGCCTGGCCATTTGCTGATTCCATGCCCCCGTACGCTTATGTGTGGAAAAATGCGGAGGCTGTTCGTGGACCTCCTCGTAGATGCTACGTAGCCTATACCAACGAGATTGACTGCTTGACAGGGAACCAGGTATACAGGCATTTACTACTCTTATGAGGGGCACAATGTTTAAATTGTTACTTCTCTTACGGGGGGCACAATGATTAAACTGCTGAAAACGCCTATGCACAGGTTGAGTGGACACCGTACAGACACAACGAGCTTGCTGCCCATCTGTCCTTCATGTGTACCAGAGATCAGGATTTGTGGAGAACACCGGTACCAATGATCTGTTACTACATTGTGGAGTGGCACCTGGCGCATAGGGTGACGCGGCAGTTTGGCAAGAGATAGATCGTGCCTCCAACTGAGGTGTCTACCTCACAAGCTCTGCACCAGTAATACACCGAAGCACTTCTATTTAATTTCATGCATCATTGGAATATGGTTCTAATATGTTTGTTTGTATAGGTTTGTGAAGACAAAGAGGTACACCGAGAATGACCAGAGGGTGACTCATCAAAACTACCTCCACATGTGGGAGCAAAGGCAGAGACACCACATCACGGCAGGAGAGGACTGGTTTCCAGGTGGGAACCAGCACTACCTCCTTTGGTTCCACAGGGTGGCTAGGACAAGGTTAAGGCCCACGGCGATGGAGTACAACATGGAAGATGTGGACACAGACACGGAGGACGACTACGACATCGACACTCGCTGGGGCAATCAGCCGGAGCGTGCACCTCTACACGACTACATGGTATTTATTAATAACTATTACATAATGTGTACGTCCTTGTGCAACTGTTCTTAATACATTGCGCATGCACATAGGGACGACAGCTTTCACGCATCATCAATGATGCTAGGGTGGCCATGCACCATGGCAATGATGCGCGATTTCTCCGATCTTTCGTGGAGGTAGAGTCATTCCCAGTTTTGTTTACTTTTGTGTCTATTTCCTCAAATTACTAACTATATCTTATGCAGAGGATTAGAAGAACCTGCCGAAGGATGGCCTTGAAGCTTAACTACGTGACTGCCAACCCCGTGGACCCCGCACGTGCCCCTGGTGGATCGTTTGATTCTCAGCCCACGGGTGGTGGATCTTCGGCTATGGCTAGACCATCCTCCTCACATAGGGCTGGCAAGGCACCTGCATCGCCACAGGCAAGTGACGAGGGCGTGCCTGGGGAGGACTCAAAGGGCTCACCAGCCCCGAGATTCGCAGATCAGTTCATCTTGAGTCAGCACATGGATGACGCCCCGCCATACACTCAGACCCAGGGAGAGTCAAGCCAGATGAACATGACGCAGACTCAGAGGGACTCCAGCCAGGTACGTCAACGTTGTGTATTATCGTTTACCGTTATTCCTATAAAGTGTTTAATTATTTATTAAGACATTTCCATTTGACATGTTTCATTAATAGGACTCGGACGGCGATGCACAACCTCGGCGACGCCGTCGGCGTGACCGCTCGGACGTTCCCAACAGTGCCAATCGCCTACAGACGGGGGTACGTAGGTAGCATCGGGCAGCAAATGTCTTCAGCCCACTAGATCAGAGGCCGCCACAGCGTTGAATCAAGACTTCGGGTTGAACCATGTGTATTGAACTTTGCTATGTTAAACTATGCTATGTTTTAAACTCTGTGGTGTGTGGTGAACCATGTGTTTTGAAACCGTGTGTGCTAAACTTTGCTATGTATTAAACTCTGTAATGAACTATATTGTGTACCATGTTTATTGCACTCTAGTGAACCTTATATTCATGTCTATATACATGTTGAATGCCGAGTTGAATGTCAAACACAACCACAGCAAAGTAAAGAACTTAAGACTTTCTGCGTCTGGGCTCTGCCGCGCCAGGCCGCCTGGCGCGGCCAAAGACTACTGCCGCGCCAGGCGGTCAGGCGCGGCATGGCAATGCGTATAGCCGCCTGGCGAGGCGCCGCCTCGCCAGGCGGCTATACGCATTGCCATGCCGCGCCTGACCGCCTGGCGCGGCAGTAGTCTTTGGCCGCGCCAGGCGGCCTGGCGCGGCAGAGCCCAGACGCCATTGGACGCCACGCGCGCTGAACTTTGTATTGTTGTGCCACGTTGACAAATATTTTGTTGTTGTGCCGTGTTGATAAATTTGTACAACGATTAAACTAAAGGACTAAACTCTAGGTCCGTTATAAATAATAGTTGAAGGACTAAAGTCTAGGTCCGTTATAAATAATAGTTGAAGGACAAAAGTCTAGGTCCATTACACAAATACAAATATTAGTTGCAGGACTAAACTTAAGGTCCATTACAGAAATATAAATAATAGTTGCAGGACTAAAGTCAAAGTCCATTACACAAATAAAAATAATACCACGATGATACAATAAAAGATACACCATACAGCTAGTCAGACTCACAACCAGAGAGTATCTCATCGTCACCCCAACCATCATCTTCATCCGAGCTTATAACCACCACTCCCTTGCCCTTGTTAACCGCAGGCTCAACTGGTGCAAATGTCACGCGTAAGCCCGTAGACTTCCCTTTGTCTTTTCCTTTCCGCAAAATAGACCCAGGATCCCTCACTGCATCTCTTTGTGCATCCCTCATCCCAACGAATCCATCACTGCTCCTCTCCAAAGCACCCTTCCTAATTGTCATGTTACAGGGCAAGTCCCCAACAAGAGCCCTCATAGCCTCTAGTTGTGCCTCTCTTCCCTGATCCTGTACCTGCCTCTTCAAATGTCTCTCCTCCTCCAACTTCCTTTGCTTCTCAGCCCTCTCATCTCTGGATAGAGGTCTTGGATACAATATCCTATTCAGCCTCCAATACTTGATAAGCGTGTCATGAGCCTCTATAATAGGGGGCCTACACCTCTTCTCCTTGATGTACTCGTCAAGAATGGTACCAAATAGAAGCTCATCATCTAGCAATGGGACATCATACTTGTTCCTTATCTTGTCCCTCAATTCTCTAGTTTCTCTTTCTTTGTCTCGTTGACCCAAACATCTGAACCTAGCAACAAGCTCATCACGACCACTGAACCATTCCCAATCACATGTCCGGCCCTCCTGCGCAAACAATATCGTTTCATCAATACAAGACTGTGCAACACTGAACTCCGAACGATAAATCAATCCGCAATACCATCCATAACCAAGCTCTGAGGGAACCACACCACTCTCGGCCAAAATACCACACTTGCATCTCTTTTCAGGATACTTCGTACACGGCCATGGAGCCTGACCAGCCTCATACGCACGCACCTCCTCATCACTTGGCCAAACTGACCGTGGACCCTGAACGTACTCATTGAACTGACATACTGGCCAACCGTCCTACAAGTTTAGTTAGTTTCAGATTATGAAAAAATAATATAACTGCATTAAAACATATAGGTATAAGTATTATGCACAAAAATACAAATGCAAACTAACCATCGTCTTTATCGAGCACCGGAAGAATGGGGGGTACTTTAGCCGACCGCTAGGGGAACCACCACGGGGAGGCACCACCAAGGTAGCATGGACTCCACAATGGCAGAGCGGAGGATCCTTCCTACGTCTTCGTGCAGCGGCCATCCTCTTGTCTACGGTCATTGGAGGGGGGTTTGGTGGGGGAGCAACCCAATGTCGAAACTCATGGTATGGCACCATTTTTTGACTCTCATATGGAAACAGTCGGATCCTAGGATCAAATTTCTCTGGGCCATCAATCCATTGGAAAAAACCAACAAGGCAGGGACTCATACGGATATCTCGCCCTCTCATATTTGAACCTGCATATATAGTACGCTCGTCCTGCAGTCTTCGGCTTTGGGTGCCTAGATTGTTTGACCTCCGCTGGCACGCCGCAACAACAATTTGGAACGGGAAGGGCCGGCGGAACAGGGCTATGTGCATCCTCCACAGATGGATACTGATCATACCCCCTCTGGCGTAGCATCCTCTCATGGACAACGACATGATTATCAAAGTCCATCACAGAACTGCAAATATATACAAAAATAAAGTGAATGAGGACCAAACTCTAAGCAAACCATAACAATAGGAACAACTCTTCCATTTCATCATCTCTAAAAATAAAGCATATGAAATGGGACAACTTTTCTATTTCACCATAAAACCCTAACCAAACTCTAACCAACGCGTTCATTTCACCATCTCTAAGCAAATCATAACAAATGTAACAAGTATTTCATTTCACCATCTAACCCTAACCAACCAAACTCTAACAAAAAACTAACAACACAAGATTCAAGAGGGGAGAAGCTTACCGGAGATGGGGGGACCGATTTCCCCAAGTTTAATCCGAAAAAATGGACCAAAATGGGGGGGGGTGGAGCTCCAGGCGGCGGCTGCAGCGCGAGCAGCGTCGCTCTGGACGGAGGAGGAAGAAGAGAAGAAAGAGAAGAGGAGCCCACGGCCCCAGTTCAAAACGCCCTTGCCGCTCCAGGCGGGGTGACACGGCAGGGGGCTCGCTGCGCCAGGCGGGGTGGCGCGGCAGAGGCTGGCCCACTGGACGCCGCGCTGGCGACCGCGGCCAGTGTGGCGTCCCTGCCGCGCCACATGCATTGGCGCGGCAGGGCTAATTGGCCGCGCCGGTCTTGCTGGCGCGGCCAAAACGGCTACCGAGTGCAAATATTGGTCTGGACCGGTTTTTTTATAATATTATTAAAAAAAGAATAAAATTAAAAAAAAATTCGTGGCGCCACAGGTCAGTGTGCCCCTGCAGATGTTCGGTGACTGTGGGAACAACCATTGGGTGAGTCTGAGCTGACATTTCAATACCGAGAACTCTCTAGATGTGGTTCAACGTGTTTTGCTTACAAGGTTTTATGTGCTAAGCAAGGTCTTATATAGTGCGGGACCATAAGCCCATAACTGCAAGGTCTTATATAGTGCGGGACCATAAGCCCACAAGTGCGGGCCCATAGCTAGCCGATGGAGTTATCGGTCAACTCCACTGAACCGGTGTCAGTTATGTTAATGGGCTATGCAGAATAGTGTTTTTTCCACTGAAAAATGATGTCACCCACGTCGTCGTCCCTATCAGCTGACAGCGTCAAGTACACCAGCTCCGACCCTGGCTACTTGCTACATGCACGTGGGCTTATTGGTATGAAAATGATGTCACCGGCCCGAATGTGACATCACACAAGTATACGTGGACACTTTGCACACAAGTGTTTTTTTTTCCCTTCCCTTTTCAGATGAAGGAACGCCTTTACTAGTTTGAATTTTGTTATTACTAGTGCAAGTTGGCATTCATAATATAAAACACACTGAAGCATAATATTCTCCCATATATCCGTAAGCGAGTAATAGGATCAGAACCAGACTAACGGTGTGTTTAGTTTCACCCACCCCCACCCAAAAAAACACTATTCATCCAACTTTTCTCTATTCATCCCACCTCTTCCACCCACAAAACACTATTCATCTACAGTGTTTTTTCGGGGAATCTTTCCCGATCTAAACACCCCCTAATCAAATATACCAAAGTTATGTGGTGCGGTCGTGCTTCAGCCCATTGTGTTCCTTGGTTGTAGATACTACCAAATTACAATCAGAGCTTGATGTAATTGCAACCGAATCTGATCCGAATTTGGCATTAAAGAAGATGATCCCACTGGTGCTGCTCTTTGGCCTAGTATATATAGATGATCCCAACAAGGAGAACATAAGAGTGTCGTAGCTTTCTAGCAGCAACGGTGTTGTAGCTTCATGGAAAGGGTTTTGCATAAAAGTTTTATATTCGTAATCGAAATTAAATAATTATAATTGACTTGAACCTATTTAGACAACAAAAATGAAACTAATTTACTAGAATAGAACACATGGGCCACAAATATGTCGAATCATAGTACTAATGGGCTTGGGTATATTGACCCCTTCTCCCATGTGACTCCATAATCCAGTACATATGAATACTGGACAGTGGCAAGGACACACAATTAAGAAGAAAGGGGAAGATTGATTGTGATGTCATCACAAACCTCAGTAAGGGGTACTGAATATGGTTGCAACTTCCATCAGTCCTGCTCAGCTCAGTGCCAATTTGTCATCCAGACATGTTCAGCCGACGCAGAGGCGGTTCGCGTGAACCACACATTCTTCTGTTGACTATGCATCCCAATGACAGGTTCATCGCCCATCCAGGAAGATTTTAGTCGGAATCGATAAGATTCTAGTAACTAATGTGTTAGGCTAGCCATGAATGTGTGTTGGAACACATTCATGTCGTCAAGGTCAATCAATCGGATCGGAATTCGGAAGATCAGAATTGTTTATTTCGGAGCTGGTTAGAGGGAGAATGATTGCCGCGTCCTCAAATAGATTATTGAAAAAAGTTTTACTACTTGAGTTTGGTAAGCCCAGTTTCAAGACGACTTTGTGCGTGCTCGATTGTTTCTTTTTTATTACTAGTAGAGTGCACATTCCACTGGCATGTGTATGGTAACAAAAAAAATGGGGCATAGTATCAAAAATGGGCAAATAAGCAGAAAATACATTGTTAAAATTACCCATATACTATTTATTAATAAATGCAGAATAGTTCAGATTTGATCACGCATCATTACAAATATTGCTCACTGGTTGAAGATGATGTGTCAAATCAACACATATAAGAAAAAGAAAAAAAAATGGCCGGACACCTAAAATGGCGGCGACGCCGTTTTGTATCGGTTGCTAACAGCAGCCGGTACTAAGTGACACAATTAGTACCGGTTACACCGAACGGTACTAAATGGTTGTCATTTTGTACCGGAAACGTAGTACGCATTGTAAAACCGGTACTAACTTGATTTTCCTCGGTACTAAAGCTCATGTTTGTAGTGGTGTTATATCCTTGTTCGTTTACTCTGCTTGACTGGTACGCTAATGTTGACTATGTAAGCAGGAGAACACCAGCGTACTAACAAAAGCATTGCTTGTACAAGACCAAGTCGAGCAACTTGGCTTCTTTTTGTAGTAATTACCGCCCCGTTGTCACAACCAGTTGTCATTAGTTCAAACACGTCAAGTGGAAGTAAGTGTTGTTGAAATAGGGCAGAGCCAACGCACACAAGAACTGCCATCAACACAACTGTTCATTGAAACCAGCACAAGAAGTATTCCGGTTATCTCTACCTCTAGTGAACACCCACAGAGTAAACTTCCGAACTTCCGGTGATCCAAAACTCCCCCTGCGCAAAGTGCATACATCATCCCCCCCCCCTCCTTTATACGTGGAAGTATCTAAAAATTTTGAAACATGGATGATTCTATTTCGTAGTTGCATCCATAGTTGTCCTTCATGCAAAACTTGGGATACAAACTGAATCGAGATGAAAACAGAAAACGATAAATTTCATGTTCATGTGGACAGGAAGACATGTGAATTTGTCTTGCAGCAGATATGCATATGGCATCAGTATCCGGATGGGATACTGATCCCATCCGGTATACAAAGTCAAATGCACAGATACTAGCCTCAATCCTACCTTTCTTTGACACAATCGATGAATACTGCGTTGCTTAAACAGAATACCATATGTTTTTTGAAAAATCGGAATACCATATGTTGATTCGAGAAGTATTCATCACTCTAGCACTGATCTCATCCATGGTGATGTTAATCTAATCTTATCTCCGCTTTGATTTATTTTGATGTATGTCTTCACTTTCATAAGTCTATTAGTTGGTGATGGATTACCGTCATATGTCTATTTGGCTTGCCTCTCCTTGCTTTGGTGTTGGAGCCTCACTTGCTCTGCACTTTCGCCGCACCTCCACCGCCGCATTTGGAGGAAGGTGCTGCTGGCCCATGGCGTGGGGCTGTGTCCTCCGCGCGGGGCTGTGGCCACATCACGGCAGCTGCGAGGGAGCGACGTGGGCTGCCCTCTTGCCCTCGATAAGGGGGAGGTGGTGGTGGAGGAGGCCGCGGTGCAGCTGGTGGCGGTGAAGAGGGCCCTGGGGCCGGGCCGAAGTGAATAGGGGTGGGAAGGAGGAGATGAGAGGAGCGGTGGCTAGGGTTGGAAAAGCAGAGGAAGAGGAGAGGAGAGGAGAGGAGTGGGGTGGGAGAAACCCTAACTTGATTTATATGGTGGTTGCTCATATGGGCCTCGCCTCTAGTATTGGGCTGGGGAAGATTAGCAGGCGGGCCTTATAATGCGTCCGCCTCGTTTAAACAATTAACTAAACCATTTACTTTAGAATGACCACCTCGGTTAAAACATATGTACGGAGGCAGTCAATGCAAAGGTGCCTCCCTCAATTCATAGATTCTGCAAGGTGTTTTTTTATGTCTCCTTCGGTTACGAAATGATCGCTTCTGTTAATGACAAGAATTAACCAAAGCGGTTGCAATTCTTATCCGCCTTTGTGGCCAATTTCGAAAGGTCGCAGACATTGTTTTTTATAGTGTCAATCGTTGTGCTGTAGAACTGGTACTAAATGAGAATTAATACCAGCACCAAAGTAACCGGTACTAATCGCACGCCAACGAATGCCCCTTTTTCTAGTTACTTGATAAAGCAATTACATTGTTAGATTCACGGGTGTGGAAATACAAGTTTGCAATGGAAAAAATATTGCAGAAGCAGTGAAGGCTAAATCAAGCATGATGCAAGAATATTCTTTTGGAGAGAATTAATAAATAACTTATATAGACTACTTTCTTTAGCAATGACCTTGCATGTTTAGGGTTAAGTTAGATAGCGTGGTGGTAGGGCTCCTCTACCATGAGGCCTAGGGCACCACCATGTCATGCCTTGTCGTTGTGAGGGCACGATTGCCGCTGCTTAGGGTGTGGGACAAGGTGTTTTGAGCACATAGTCCCATGCACGATGGCTCCAAACATCGTTCATCGCCTTCTCCCTCCATTTTCTCTCCCTTTCTTCTCCTTCGAGCTCTCTATCTTATCCATTGTTTCACCATCTGTAGGGGGGCTGGTGACCCCCTCTCCCCGGCAAACACGCTAATTCTGCCCCTGACTAGCAGGATGCTTGTGACTCATACATCGCATGTTGAAGCTCTCTCTCTCTCTCTCTCTCTTACCCATTTCTGCACTCTATGGTCAGTGATCTTCCTCCTTTCTGCAGCAGCAATGAAGCATTTGAAATAAATCACATCTTCTTGATCCCTAGTGGACGCCAAGCACCTCTTCTATTACCAACTTCTTGAGCAACTATTGGACGTCGGATGGCAAAGCGTCTAGAGCCACTGCCAAGTTGAGAGCTTTGGCTCATGGTTATCTTCGTTAGTCATTTCATTACCACAAAACATTTTCTATGGACACTGATGTTGTTTACTCTTTTCAATATTGCACCATCATCTTGTACGACATAAAAAGAGCATTCAGTTTGAAAAAAAAAGAACATCATGCCATGAATACCTAACACGAGCCCAAGCTATTCGTGTAAAATTGCAGCAGCCATGGAGAGAGAATTTGAAACGTGTAAAAGCGCAACACGATCAATGTGACTAACCTAAGTCTGACGACACTGGTGCGGTCCTGTTAAACAGGATTGTTATGTTGGGGACGTGGGAATGGAATTATACTGACTACGAAAGAATATAAAATAAAGCTAAAGAAGAAGTATCATTGATAGCTAATACAACAAGAGGAACCTATGCATCATGAACTCGTTCTCATTCAAAGTTCCATCATTATCTTGTAGCATACAGAATAATCATCTGTCCGCAATTCAATTGAATCTAGCTTGCTTTTTTCTAGTCTTTTAATTAATTATAACAAAAGCTAGAGCCCCACGAATAAATTGGTCTACATACACAAGAAGGCCTCCATCTCATTCTAGCTAGACCAGAGCCCAGCAAGCCCCTCGAATATTTTAAGCAACACTAAACATCCCACCGGCTCTTTCGTTCTGCCCCAGCTCTCGCCTCGCCGCCGCCATGGCTTGTGTTGTGAGAGACCCAACCCAATGAACGACAGCGTGGCTGACGATGAGAAGATCGTAAAATAATGGTCCCACCCTGGCCGTCGACCACAGCATCGTGTTTGAGAACAACGGCTAAGCCCCCGACGCCACCATGGCATTACTGCGTGTCGGCGCTGTACGTGGCGGCGAAGTCACTGGCTCTCTGGTCTGTCGCCGACCGACGACAAACCGTCGATCGTGTGGCTGCTCTCGACCATCACCAGCGCCTTCCTCGTCATATCCACCATCATCCTCACCAAGACGATGCGTTCACTGACCGTGTACGTCTCCGTATCAGTACGGTCGAACAACCCGGCCACTGAGATCTCCATGCCGTCCTCCCTCAGTACTGAAGAAAAGAAGTTGCAGGAAGCAGACACCGGCCGGCTGCCTGTATGTGCTTCGATGCGGCAATCGTCTCGTTGGCGGTTGCTATGCGCAGCTGGTGGGGCCGTATATGTGTGCTGTGCTTCACCAAGCAGGACACCTTCTGGCTCGTGGTTCAGATTTCGTTCCTCGCTGACGTCTCTATCTACTGCTGGACTTGTATTCTGAGTTTCTGACGCTGCACGTTTTGCGGTGTGTTCTCGTCCAGGTGACTCACGTGATGTTGATCTAATTACTTGGACCTTCGTCGCTGTTCGTATTGAACATATCACTGTATGTGTACTGTACTACTTCGGTATGGCCATACCAACTTTGGTCCTGTTGACGCACTTCTGGTCAACACACGAAAGCGTTAGATCGCGCGGTCGTCAAATTCTCCTCGCCGGAGCTCCTGGACGCAGCCGGTCAGACCGTCTGTAGGGGCCGGTCAGACCGCCTGTAGCAGAGGCGCCGCGAAAGCCTACGATTACAACCTCGGGAGGGACCCCGTCGGAAGCTGCGAACCTAGGGTTGTTCTAAGGTCGGCAAGACCACTTAGAACGTAATAAAACGCCGTGGAGACGAAGAAGGAAGCAAAGGGGTTGAAAAAGTTAGGGTTTGAGGATAAAAAGTAGAACAATGATTTGTACGATTGGGTAGAGATCCTCAATCGGCCACGACCCTTTATATTTATAGGGTGGGGAGGTCTTGCCCCGCAAGGAAGTCCTTGTACAGATCTAAAAACGTGTAAAAACCTGATTCTACTCGGACTCGGGGACAGGCGGTCAGACCGCCTGTGACAGGCGGTTAGACTGCCTGGCACATTGCCAGATCGGCTACAGGGCCCAGCCGGTCTAACCGCTTGTACAAGCGGTCTAGACCGGCTGTCCCAGCCTGATCGGTTTTAAGCTATTTTTGTCGTCAACAGGTCCACTCCCTTTCCATGATTGGAATGACTGGATTCTTTGGGTACAGCCTTGGTGTATACGCCCACTACAAGCATTTTCTTACAATGGACCAGCAGGTGGCTTGGAAGCGAGCAACAAACTGCCTCTACTTCGAGCTTCTAATCAAACAGTCACCAAAGAAGAAGATTGACTTTTCTACACAAGTTGAACTGAGGATAATTCTTCTACTAGAATCACTATCGAAAAACGAAACTTTGGAGAGTACCCAAGGATTTGCTGAGTGTTTTCTATCGGGCACTCGGCAAACAACCTCTTTTTACCAACGGGTCCTTTATAGAAAACACTAGGCAAAAAAATACATTCGGCAAAATTGGTGTTGCCGAGTGTCTTTATAAATACACTCGTCAAAAAATAGGTTTTCTGAGTGTCAAAAAGGTACACTTGACAAAGACATAGTTCTCGAGTGTATTTTTTAGGCAACGTAAATTTTCAAAGCATATTTTGAAGCCATAAATAAATTTAATTTAAAAGGTTTTAAACCACACAGTTGAATAACTTATCAAAATCGATGTACAACTTTTGTATTGGTCATATTATCATTCAAACAATTGATATAAATATTGTTCACAAAATCTACATCTTTCATTTAGTTGCAATGGTTGGGCAACTTCGTGGCCTTGTGGGAGCGCAACGGCTGGGCAGAGCCAGGGCAGCAGCACGGTGGTTCCGTGGTTGACGAAATCCTATCGAGTGGATAAGAAAGAGAAAGAATGTGAAGTAAATATCCAATTGCAGGCCTGTTCGGATGAGCGATCGTGGCTGGGCTGGTGGCTGGGCGGGAGCAGCTGGCCCATCAGTCAGCCCCCCACCTGTCTGCACGAATCAGCCGAGCCCAGCCCCAACCGCAATCACCCCAGCGAACCAAACAGGGCCTGCTGTTGCCGTTGTATTCATTATCTTTTGAGCTTGCTTTTGCCGTGTGTTCATGATTTTTTTTAGCTTGTGGTTGCCGTGCGTTCGAGTAAATCTTCATAGATGTTCGAGTTGATTATTGCCATTGATGTAAATAATTCTAGAATATTCAGTTCTTTAAGTCATTGTCACTGTTATCGATGAATAAATCTCGAATATGAGTCGGTCATTGCCAATTAAACTTGTATTTGGCTGGCTAGCTTCATGCGCCTGGTGATGAACCGATCGATGTAGCATGGTGAAAAATGGCTACAAAGATGAAGTTATACTAGATCGCCATGATTTATGTGTGAAGGTATTAATTAAAATTCTTGTAGATAACCAAATAGATAGCAGTTATCTAAACTGTTGTATATCCTATCTATTTAGTTGTCTATGTATGACAAAAAGACAACAACTGTCTAAACTGTTGTACTTGCCCTTAAAACATGAAAGTGAAACTTGAAAGTGTCCTTTTTGGAACTTGAAACTGATACTAACTTCATCCATGCTTTTATTTAACTTCATGCCGGATGCTTTAATGGAAAGTGTCCTTTTTGAAACTCGAAAGTTAAACTACGCTTAAACTGTTATGTTTAAATTTATTAAATGAATTTCCTAATAATAATTATTTATGACTATTAGTGAAATATTATTTAAAGAATTTGCGATCAAAGGTTGAATTTAATTTGGATGGATAAATTACAAGTTCTAAAGAATGTACGAAGGGAGAGTATATACATTGGCATTCTAAAAACGTACAGAAGGTCCAAGCGGACGTTTTAGTTTAATTCCCTGCGAAGTTTTGAGGTAGCGTCCATAGAGATTCGGCATTGGTGTGTACAAATAATAAAGGAGATTTCTGTAGGAAATTTTTTGTAGAATAATAGTACTGATCTACTCCTGCCCTTCAGTCCAGAGCGGGCAACCTGACCGTTGGTGTCCTCATTCACATGGACTCATGTTGCCATGCCATGCAACTCTGAGTATCCTTGTCGGACTTTTTTTTTTTTGAAGAAGTCCTTGTTTTGGATTTTGGAGTTTGAAATTAATGTCATGCATGCCTCGCGCCTCCTCCAAGTCTGTTCGGTCGATTGGGCAGCCGAGGTCCAAGGCAGCGCATGCAAGCATCCCCCAGGCTTCTGCTTACCGTTTGTCCTTTCCAGTTCTTGATATACTGCTACAGTGCTACTGTACTCTCTCTGCCTCCTGGCCTTGTGATGCTTCGCTTGATAGATGGGCATGCATATATGTTCTGGGCTCTGAAAAGCCGGCCGGTCCACGCTATAGCTGGCTCCTCTTTTAGCTGCTGAAAAATTCACGCGATACTATTAAAAAAAAAAGTTCACCCCGGGATCCTCTTATCATCTGTTTGTTTGTAAAGGAAATGTTCATCAAGCCTGCTAGCTTTGTTCCAACCGGCACGCCGCCTAATGCACTACGAACACACAAGTATTCGTCAACAATTATTTGGTGTCCGTTCTTCTCTCATGCACTTCTCATGGTTGTGTTGGTGGTGGCTCGATGGTGGCGGTGGTAGCAGTGTTGTGCATAGTCAATGTGATGTTGGTAATGTGCAGAGGCCCCATGGGTGTTAGAAGTCTTAAACTGTCGTGCAAGGTACAGTGGTGATCTCAGTGACAGCTGGGCGGAGGTGATGCTCCCAGAGCGGTTTTAGATATCTGAGTCCTTGGTAAAGTAGTGTGAGGCCCCCACGCAGCGTGGCCATTCATGCTTCGACGAGAGTGTTCTGCTCAGTGCTGGAGCAGAGGAATCGGTGATCATGTGTGTGTGCGGCTTCAGGGTGAGTCCCATGGTGGAGGAGCTCATATAGTCGGTCGGGCTTGCAGCGAGTTGTGGCTTTTGGTGTGGCAGAACATGATGACAACGCAGTTTCCAATGGTTTGCTTTCAGCTCCTCTCCCGGGTGGTGGTGGTGGTGGTGTATATTGTGCGCGTTTTTTGTGGTGTTAGTGTTCACTTCGGCGCCCTCTGTACGAATGTTTCTTCCCCTTCTATGACAGAGCATTGCTCATGTTATCTTTAAAAAAGGGATTCGTCAACAAGTATCATCAACAAGGTAAATTAACAATCTTGTAGTATCATCGTCTCTTTGGAAGTATCTTTTTTGGATGCATGTAGCAGCACCATTTCACAGAAACTCTGTACAACCATCTTTGGTGATGCATGGTATTACAGGGAGGACAAAAACGTAAGACCGAACCGGTGAATCAGAGATGATAAAAATTTATTTAAAGGAACTCGGCATAAATCCCAATAAAACCTGCAAGACTATCTTCTAGCAAGATCAAAATCATGTAGCTATGACTAAGCTGCTGACCCTAAACAGATTACCGGAACAATGATTTTTCTATGGAACTTTTAAAATGACAAGAAATTCGTTGTTTTCTTTGTGGTTCTGTTTAAGAGTAAAAGATTTTATTTGGCCACTGCATAATTTGAAACATCCTCATTAGATCCATTCTTAACTCCCACGTGGAAAGCTGCTAGAAAAACTCCCAGGAGGAAATGATATTACATTTAAAAAACACCAGAAACAACTGAACTACACCTTCCGAAAAAAGTCATATGACTAGAGTTCTTAAATAATCTAACGGGCCGGTAATAAACTATATTCCATCATTGTGCTATGACAATGCTTATTTCAGTATATCAGGTATATTTTTTCCTGAACGCTTATTTCATTAAGAGATGAAAGAGAGTACAAAATTACGACCTCAGTCATATCACATCACTGGCCAGAAAAATATAACTCAGCCCAAATTAACAAATCAGATGTTGCATGACCTTTTCCTGATTTTTTACATTGATGAGAGGTGAGCAATGACATGTGACCTGCCCCTTAAAATCAATTAAAAAATCAGAAATATTAAGATAGACTAAAAAATTGGGAACTTTTTTGTTTGAATCTTAATTAGCCACCACGCACACAATCATCCACCCCATATCTCACAAAATCCATGACCTAAGGCTCACGTGATATATACTAACTGAACAGTGTTTTGACTTCATGCGGGATGCTTTCATGCAAAGTGTGCCCTTTTGAAGATTGAAAGTGACAACTTTGTATTATTATGTTTGAATTTATTAAACAAGCTGGCAAGTTGACCGTTATGCATGCATGGTCCTCATTCACAATGGACTCATGCTGCCATGCAGTAAATGCTGTATCCATTTTGGCTATGGACCGATTACCCCTTTTTGGACTTTGGAGTTTGGAATGCCTACTTCGTGCCTCCTAGTCTACTCGGTCGGGGAGCTCGTGGTGGTTTGCGAAGTCGAAGGCAGCATGCGATCTGCCCCCAGGCTTCTGCTTGCCGGTGTCCCTTTCCGGTTCTTGGTATACTGCTACAGTGCTACTGTACTCTCTCTCTCTGTGCCGCCTGGGCGCCTGGCCTTGTGATGCTTGGCTTGACAGATGGGCATGGGCTGGGCTCTGAAAAGCCGGTCGGTCTAGCTATAGCTGGCTACTCGTAGCTTGCTGCAGAAAAAAATCACGTACGCGAGGATCGACCGAAGCGAGTAGGGCTTGGGACACTATGGGAGGGGAGGAGCAGCTATACCGCTAGCCACCAGCCTACCAGAGCCAGTGCGCTGTATGGTACAGCATGTAGATAAGGTACGTAGAATACATTGACCAGGGCATTGGCCGAGCTTGTCAATGGGTGACCTCTCGATCGATTGGGTACCCAATTCAATAGCGTCGCGTCGCCATCGATCAATTCTCTGCCGGTCGATGTGATGATGATTGCATGGTTGCGCAAAAAAAAAAAAATGTGATGATCATGGTCTTCCAAGTCGTCGTCCCAAACGCCCAAGAGGCCAAGGCACATATAGGCCGGGCGGGCCTACGTACCGTGCTGCGCTGCTCCATCCGTGGGAAAGAAAGCTGGGAGCTCCTCCAATCCGGCAGGGCTCGTACTGCACAAAGCTTCTTGACTGTTCTTTTTCTTTTTGGAAAGAGATTGCAGTAAATTACTAGTATAGTGGTGCAGAGCGTGTGGATTCCTGCTTGTAATTGAAAAAACACAATTTCATTGCTACATTACGTGTTTAAGCACAAATGCAGCATATAAATAGAATTGCTATAATACACCATATTTCATGCTCTCTACGATATCTTAATTAGTGCTTTCTTGAGACATTGAAATATGGGTGCCAGTGACATTTGCAAGGGCAAATTATTTATTCTTTTCGAAGAAAAAAGTTTTTTTCATTGGATCATATAATTACATGAACGCTTGTGTTGTAGTACTACTGTACTAGTAGCCTTTTAGCCCAGATACACCGGCCTGAAATGTTTAGCCGAAGGTTCTAGAAAGCTAAACATCTACACCGTCGATTTTGAACTCGGAAGCAAAAGAAAGGGAGTGCACTTTTCAAAAGAGAAAAAGGAGAGTGAAAAGTAAAAGAGGAGGGTAGAAAGAAGACTTGATGGCCGCGGAATCGCTGGACATCTGTCTCCGTCTCACCTGCCCGGCCGGTCAAAACAAGTCCAAGCACCCTCCCCTAACCTTGCTTTATTACCTCCCTCTTCCACTCGCTTCGAACCCTACCAACCCTTTCTCTTTCACCCACTCCGCCTCCTCCTCCCTCTTCGGCCGCCGCTTTGCTCTACGATGGAACCACAAGCAGCGCCGGCAAACCTTCCGGCGACCTGCACCTCCTCTCCATCCTTCTGACGACGCCCGACGCGTAGAGTGATCGGATCCCCTCCACTCCCTCCTCCCCTTGCTGCTACTCAGTCTCCCCGCCAGATCTCTTTTGTGTCCACATCTACTTCTTTCCGAGCATTAGAACATCACCAAAGTACGACCTCCGATCCCTAGCGCGGCATGGCCTCTGTAGAGGGTCTCAAGTTCCTCATCCCGTTTTCTGCCTTCATCTACCACTTATTCCCAACGTAAGTCTTCAGTTCGAACCATATCCCTGGAAAAACATGAACTTTCTTTTGTGAAATATTGTTTCTTGGGTAGATCTTGATGCCTAATATGCTGGAATGCATGTTCTTCAAACAATTTCAGTTTTTCCTATTTTCTGGATCTTGCTGATGATATGTACTTTAAATTTGTATCTTTTGGTAATCTGCGCGTGAGAGATGTAGCTGCAATGGTCAGGGAGCATAAATAAATAAATAAATAATATATATATATATATATATATATATATATATATATATATATATATATATATATATATATATATATATATATATATATATATATATATATATATATATATATATATATATATATATATATATATGTGTGTGTGTGGTCTGCTGTGAAGCTGATGCTGAGTAACCTAGGATGTTCTCTGGAAATAATGAATTTTGAATGAAGCTATAAATCATATTAGCTACCTAGATAGCTAGGGTTCCATTTTTAGAAGGTTTCCTCCTGACAACACAGATTGTACTCTAGAGGACATCATTCCAAGCGAGTAATTATGGAAGCTCTTGCCCTTAACTACCACCGGAAAAGTGCATTTTATCATAAAATGTTCCATGAACACTTACCAAACAGTGTGTGCTAATCAGAACACATTAGGAGTAAATTGGTTTAACTGCCTGGCTTGTTTGCAAGTTCAATTCGTTAGATATTATCCACGTTAAACGAGACAATGAGTTTCTTTTGTCCTAAATATGATGCTGTTGCCATGTTCTCCTTGTATTTGATATGTTCGCTTCATGAAAAATGGTGATTCATTACATATATAGGCTCTCAAAATTTGTCCCCAAACTATGTATTTTCTCCTTGGCTGATGCTTAGTAGGTTGATAGATTGAAACTAGTAAACTTGTTTGCGTAAAGATCATTTCTTGTCATTGCACTTGGATTGGAGTCTTCAATCTTGCTTATCCTTATAAAATAATGAAATTAATTTATTTGCTGCATAAGCTTGTTCTGTAGCTAGCAAACTAACACCATTATTACTCATTTCAAAATGAAGATATGCATGAATTTAGCAAATTTGTTTGTTTAGATGTGCATGTAATGGATTTCTGCACACTTCTTTCCAGAATAAGCTATTTGGTGACTAGGGATTGGAAAAAAGTGTTCAATGACTGCTTCGGGCCTGAGGTGCTCGTTACAGACACTGTATAACCACAGTTATCAGCTTGTGGTTTCATATCTTTGGAGCCAAGGAGGATGCAGATCCTGGATCTATTATTCTGCACTCATTCGGACTGGGATTAAACATCATGTCTATTTCCATGTATGCCATGTACCACAGTGTGAATGGTGGTATTGGAAAAGCTATATATTGGGTACGTACAATAGCAATCGCATTACTAGACTTCCCTTCAACTCCCAATTTATTTACATATATGCTCATATGTATACATCTTTGGCAGTACCGTGCTGTACTAGAGCTTTCCCCGTGGTGGCATTCTTCACATTCTTATGGGTGCAACTGGATGTGGTCATAAATCAGGAAAATGAGTGGATGGCAGGAATCGGCTATGGATTTGCAATTTGTGCTGAGCTTTTTGAAATTATATGGCCAGCTGTTGTACGTATGGTAAGTAATCAAAACTGTACGATTTTATCCTGAAGTGCAATTCATGATGCTTGTACTAGTATTGCCAAACATGTATTGTGCTCATATTCTCAACATGATTTTTTCTTGTCAGTGGAAAAAGGACTCTGTTAATGAGGAGAAGCAGGTCTTCAGGTTCAAAGTAACTGCTACTACACTGAGTATTCTGTTATCCTTATGTGATTTGTGGACGCTATCAACAGAGGATGTTTTGACCAAGCCCACTGTGGAGCGATTCAAGGTATGTACACCGTTTAGTCTCGGTTAAAAACTCCTGCTGCCTCGTATAGGTTTATTGGTAGGATGCTGGATTAAATGTCGATGAATGTGCTGACAAATAAGTGGTTGTCAGGTACTAAGCATCATAAACATCACAGGGGGCGCCTTGCAGTTGGTGGTAAGATTGATTGGCGCAGAGAAAATTTCTGATCCAGCGAGAGATTACTACATTAGCTGTCGTGCATTTTGTGCTCAGAAATGCACTCAGCTCAAGAACTACTTCCGCAACAATGATTGATCAAAGAATACCAAACATGGTATGCAGCTGTCTGTAGATTACTGTACATTTTTTTCAATATGTCAACTCTTTGTCACACATTAATTGTCCCGTCTTTGTTTGATATATAATGCAGCTGTGCAACTGCGGTTCAAGACTACGTACCGTGAAAGCTCCCTCGACAAACCAATGAGATGAGAGATGTCATCTTATATGTTTTCTGTTTCGTTATTTGTGCTAAGTATGACCTCTTTGAAGATGTGTGCTAGTGATGCTAGCTACGAACCTCTGTGAAGATGAGTACTTTCTCAGTGGATCAGAACATTGCCAGTTGTGATGTTAATTTATATGCATTTGGTTGCCATTATGGAGAAAATGAGATTCACGTGTAGGGGTTTAACTTACATTATTTCATACTTTTTCTCCATGCTTTGATACGATACTAGCTAGTGCTTTGACAGAGTTCAAAATTGTTCTGTTGGCTATTAGCTAAGTATAAATTTGACGTTTTGTCATTGCTCATAAAACAGCAATGCACTGTTGCAAGTAATATGTAGTGCACAACTGTAGCTTAAAATAGGCAGAAACAAACTTTAGTGCGGGAACTCAAGCTGCACATTGGCCTAGTAATAAAATCATCATGAAATGCTACTAATAAGATAGGAACATGGTCGTTTGTCAACACACCGTCAGAATGTTGCATTCATGGCACATTTCATCGTGTTTAGAAAACCTCATACATGTAACATCTCTGGTGGATAAACATAAGCATACACGTTTATCATGAAATGTCCAAGATCTAAGGAAATTATCAACCCTAGGTTTTGGTCTAACCAAACGGTACTCCATCTAAATAACCCGAATCCAACATAAAAATTGAAAATCAGCCAATACAAAATCTGTTCACCTGTTCAAACTGAGTAAGTTCAATATTTGACGTTTTTGCTCAAAAATGAGTGGAACATGCCCTAAAACTTTGTCAACGATCGGTCCAGTTGTTTTTAACCCCGAAACCAAGCGCCAGACCAAACTTCACTGCCCGCTATAGCCCGAGTTTTCCACCTTTTAGTATGCAACCTTTACAAAAGTTGTAGCCCAAGGTTGGGACGAGCAGTTCAAAAATTTGGAGAAACATTGGCCCCAAGGAGTAGGCTGCGCGTGCCAGCAACACGTCTGGAGCGCGATCACCAGCCCCTGCCTCGCGCCACCGCCATGCGGCCGCTGATGCCAAGGCGACCAGCAGCGATGGCTTCGTCGCAAAGGAACCGATGGCGCCACCGCCCGACAAAATTATGGCCGATCAGGTCTAATTCCCCGTGTCGCTGCCTCTGTTTGCATGTGCCACGCACTGCCACTCTGTGCGACAACGCTATCCCAACCCTCTGTCGCACATTCCATCTCACAAACACATGGCCGCGTGCGTCGCGCCCTTCCGAACACCACATGGAGTCACTCGTCAATCCACCCATCCACCGCCACTGTCGTCATACCTCGCCGGGGACAAATGTGAAGCTTGCCGTGCCGCCTCCTCTGCTACGACCTGTCACTGAGCCACCTCCGACCCCAAGGGCAGCACTAATCGACTCGTGGTGACTTCCTCTTCGTTTCTCCCAACCTTCCCTGTCTCATCGCGCCGCCCTTTGGCCAGAATCATCGCCCCCATGCCAAGGACCACATTGCATCATTTTGAATTTTTCTAGGGAACCCTGTGTAATCGAAGGACCTGGTCGTAAACCATAAAAATACCTACGGGTTGAATTAAAAAAGCGTTTCTTTGGATCTAGTTTGAAAAGCTATGATCTTGTAATATCCGCTAAAAATCTAAGAAATAACAGAAAACGTAAACTAAATTTGTTTGGATTCCTTTTGTTCAATACTACCTTTTTGTCAAAATGTGTATTTACTGTTGATATGTGGTTTTTGAATTAAAATTAAAAGGCAGTATGAACAAGTTGGTGCATAGCTCAAAATGTAGAGCTTATTTGGTAGCAATTTTTTGATACGATGTTCGACCCACAATGCTTAGTATTTAGTAGAAATCTTGCACATATGTCTTGTCTCTAGCTCCTGTTCAAATTTATTTCTTGCTCCAAGCGGTTTGATCTTGGTACGTTGTTCATAGATGTGGCTCTGTCTTTGGATGAAGCTCACATTTTTTTAGTAGCTTAGTAACATCCTGAAGCACCTCTGATAAAAAAATATGAACCCTAGTATGCTCTGCTAACTTGCCCCAATAAATTCTTATTTTAGAATGAAGAAGCATTCACTGCTGCGCAAATCCCCTGCAGTCCCAGTTGACAAAGGCCTCTCGGGTCCGGGTTGCTATTCCTAGCCGGGAGTAAAGGGTACACGTTTAGTACTGGTCGGGTACTACAACTGGGATTAAAGGGACCATACGCATGCCAGTGGACGTGGGCTCTTTAACCCTAGTTGGTGTTACCAACGAGACTTAATATTTTTATTTGGTTTTTAGAATACATTGCTGCTATTTGTACCCATAACTGTACACGCAAATACGACTATATTGCCTACGTTCATAAATATATATACATAATAGTAATTACATATTATATATATATACATATATGCTTTTAATATAATTTATACATCATAGTAGTTAAGTAGTTATACAATTTCTGCATACTCGATATTTTAGTCTTTTCATTCCAGCGAGTCCAGGTGATGGCCTATGTGATAATGTCTTGGCTTTGACTTACAGAGTCCATATGCTGATAAGATTAACATCTAGGGCATCTCAATGGTGGACTTCATAGATATCCTCGAATACTGACCATAACAGCCGTTCGTCGTCTCCAAAATAATGGGCCAGTTTAACAAGAAGAGGGAAGATGGTGGTTGCAAAGGCTAACTCCTGTAGGATCGAGGATTACCGACTAGAGGGGGGGTGAATAGGCGGTTTAAAACTAAAAGCACAACACTAGATAAATTCAATTAGCAACACAGTATAATTCTTACTTCTAGTCAGTATAGCCTATGTCAAGGTTTGTTACCTAGGAAGACAATATACAATTCAATAACTAGGAAATAAATTGCTCAAGATAAATTGTTTGTAAGTAACTGAGTGAAAAAAATAACCGAAGACACATGAAATTTTTCCCGTGGGGTCGGTGACTTGCTGGTCACCCGTAATCCACATTGAGGTGGATTCAAAGCTTCCAATTACTGCTCTGCCGAGAATCCACTTGGTGTATGAGCCAATCCAGGAATCAATGAACCTCTACAAACCCTTCTCTACTAGAGATGATTTTCACCACTCCGGTGAGGCAAAGCTCAAGAACCTCTTCACCAAATCAATCAAAGACTTATCCACAATATTCTTTAAGAGCTCAATGAAATCCAAACTCCAAGCCGTCTAGGAGGCGCAGGAGTAACAAGCCAAAGAACCTTGTTTGAAGATTTCTCTAGCGCCCCAAAGCTCAAAACATGGATGCAATGCACTAGAATCCTCTTTTCCTCACCAAGAATGCATTCCCTAAGCAAAGTGAGTGAGATGCAGAGAGTGGAGAGCTAAAATGTGTTTCTCAAGTGTATAGAATGGCCAAGAGAGACTCTCCACGCCGGCCACCCCTCCATTTATAGAGGGGGACCTCAAATCCAACCGTTGTGTTTGAATTTCGAGTTTTCTACGAGCTCGCAGACCCTCCGCCCTTGGAAAGCCAGACCATCCGCCGTTATAAGCCAATGACTATGTGTCCCATCATGACGTGTTCGAGTTGACCGTTATTCAAAAACCAGACCGTCCACCACCAGGGGCTGGACCGTCCGCCGTTCGAAGACAAGTTACACAAAACGGTCGACTGATCGGACAAGATTGAAAATTAACTGGCGGACCGTCCCATCCTTAGGTCCGGACCATCCACCGTTATCGATTAAAACCACCAGAGAGCTTCCTTGTCTCTGACTAAAAACTTCCTCAATGTCGAACCGTTCAGCCCGGTGGGCCAGACCGTCCGCCGTTGACACCGAAAACCACCAAAGCGCACCCGAGCCTCTGCCCAAATTATACTTCAACTTCGGACCGTCTGCCATGGTTGGCCGGACCGTTCGCCAAGGTTGACGGTGAAATTCACCAGAGAGCTCCCAAGCCTCTGCACAACTTTTAAGTCAGAGGTGGAGCATCCGCCCAGCATGGTTGGACTGTCCGACGTGCACTTTTGCCAACTGAAAATCAAACCACTTGTTAGATAGGATTTTTCAAACTTGTGAACGACTGTCATCCCATATGCATGCAATACAAGTGTTGAGCAATGTGTCACTATTGACTCGTCAAGCAAATGTAAATTGACCCCCTTGATAGTAAGGCTATCTAGCCTATAAATCTTGTCAATTCACTTCTCTAATCACCACATGACCGGCAAAATAAAATACCTATCTTATACCTTTGCCTTGAGTGTTACAACACTTATTATCAACATTCATAGTTGAAGCATACAAGCTCTTTTCTTTCCAATAGCTCTTATAACACCATCTTCGTGGTTTTTCATAGCTCATTCTTGTGGCTAACCTTAATTCTAATGTCAATGAAATTGTTAGTCCACAAGGTGTAGTCATTAATTACCAAAACACTATACTAGAGGTCTAGATGCTTTCAACTCCTTCATGTAATAGTTGTGGAAAGCATACATTTTTGTTGTGAGGCTCTTTACTAGTTTAGGTCTAATTAGAGCCTTGCCTAACTCAAGCGGCCATTTACCACGGACGAATTCTCCTTGTGGTGGTTCTTCTTCTTCTATCCCTAGACAATAAGCAGCCAACTTACCAATTTCCTCCACGCATTATAGAATGGCCATTTGTTTCTCTAGAGGCAAACAATTCATAAGTAGATATACTTTTGCTTGCGAGCTTATCTTTTTTTGCCAAGACTAGAGGACTCTTGCACCCAATTTTTAAAGGACAAATCAAATGCATTCTCATATGTGCGCCGGGATCACAAATACACACATATGATAGCCAATAAGAGAATAATCACAACCAAGTCTCATCAAATGAATAGTATAGTATTTATTACATCTCAAATGACACAAATGTCTAGCGGAAGCATAATCGAAATGTTTATCTAATGAAAGCAAATAAATTATCCCATCTCCACAGGCGTTTTGACTGGGGGACTCGCCTAGAACTCTTAAAAATCAGCACTTATGTCTTCATAATTCTCCACGAATAGTGAGCACGTGCCGTACACTTAACAGATGGAAATAAATAAACAACATGCAAGGCTTTATACAGTGGAAGGCTGATAGGATAATAACAATTAGCACTCTTAGTTGGTCAAATTTTCTTAAGCAACTAATTACTAGCGAATAGAAATGAATATTTCAGAGAAACATTTAGTGCTTCGGTTAATTCAGTTTATACTTCCATGTGAAATGATGATTTAAAGCTTAACAAACTTTCTTCCAAATGTTTACGTAACAATTATACCAATTAAACATTTACCTTGCAAGTAAACGCTGTCAGGGCATCTAGCCCATTGATTTATGCAAAAGGTTCAAACTAATCATATTGTTATTTAGAAAGAAATTATAAAATGAGGTTTAAGTCAAATTTTCTTTTAATTAGAAAAGCTAGTTAGATGGTTGTTAATCAAATTAACATAAACTGTTATGAAACAAAGGGTACAACTCTAGACATATTTTAATTATAATTTTTTAATAACAATTAATCAAATTAACTTTTGCTTTAAAATACGAAGGTAGAGCTCTATTAGTTTTTTATTTAGAAAGGTAGTGTAACTAGTATTACGAACATTAATATTTATTTTATTTTTAAAACATGAAACTTGATAAACGACATTGTTAAACTAAACATTATGATTTTCAAAGATTAACGCAATGACAACAAGATTAGACGAAGCTTAAACATGGAATATACGGGCTATAGAAGGTTCTAGCGGTTTAATGCAAGAAAACTAAACTTAAGCCTTGTTCGTTTTGGCCTGGAATACCATGGAATGGGCTCCAAACCACATGGAATATCTCGGCATGGAATCAATCCTAATCCACCCAAAATGTTTATTCGGTTAGGCTTGGAAGGGTTTGAAACCCAGCTTGATTTGGCCCCATTCCATGAGTCTGACCTTGTGAAACCAAACCCCATGGTTTGAGTCACATGCATGGAACCACTCATTAAACCCGAGCAACCGAACAAAGCCTTAATAGGGGCTATGAGAGAAGTTTCACAAGACACAGGAAACAGTGCCACGAAGAAAGATGGATTGCAGTGTCAGATGTATAAAAGGATCGGTTCGGAGTGGATTGGAAAGATCTAAACATTCAAGGGGTTTTCTAAGAATTCTTCAAGACTCAAAGAATCTATCAAACATTACAAGGTTCCACGGGGATTGAATCATAAAAGCGCGTAGCTTTTAGCCATGGCGGAAAGGGAGTTACGAGTGCTCTTATCGCCGGCGATTTGGTTTCTAGGGGTTTGCCACAGTTCGGGGATAGAGAGAGGAGGCCGAGGGGATCGCGAGGATATGCTCACCGGGCGTGCAGACGAGCTATGGTGGCATGAATCGAAGATGGCGGCTGGCGTCCAGGTGCTCCAACTCCGATCCAAGCGGCGGTGGCACTGTGGTGGCCAGGACCAGATGAATCAGTGTGGCTCAATGATAGGATTGTCGTGGTGATGCTCCTCTACACTGGAGGCCTACCGTCGCCGTGAAACGAAGCACGACAGGTCGGCTAGGCTCCGACGACGTTTCTGGAGACCAAATCGGAGGCGGCCGGGCAAGGGAGATGATTAGGAAAGGTAGGAAGCACGGAGAGGAGTATGAGGCGAGTTCGGCAGTGTGCTCAGCATAGGTGGATATTGGCTGCTCCGGTCGGAATTGAAGAACGTGGCCAGCGGCGAGCTTGTGATGGCGGCGTGGCGGACGGGGGGCTCGGTGTAATACTGTAATGTGGATGCTAGTCGCTAAGGTGTATTGGAGAAGCGAAAGGCGTGGCCAGAGGTGATAAGTAGGGGAGACATCGGTGGGAGAGGAGGGGACGTTCTGGCGCAGCACGATGGGCACGTCGGGGGCCCAGGCACGGGGATTGCGGCGGCGACGCAGGCGCAGGCGCTGTAGAAGTTGGAGGAGGAAGAAGAATGTGACAGGTATATTAACATAAGAAATATATAATATGATATGCTTTAGTATCAAGTTTTTATTATAGATTTATATCTATTTTTTAACTATAGTTAAATCGAATAATTCATAACAGTATTTTCTATGGTCCAATCATGCTGAAATTTTTTTATATCAGCCTATTTATTATATGGTTCAACTGTATTAAAAAGTTCAAACCCACAGGATCATGTATAACTTATTTCTAGATTTATTTAGAGTATATTTTGTCATAAATAAATATTTAACTAAGTTATACATGATCCAATGACTATGAATTTTTTTCAATCTCTTTGAAGCAAATAATAATTAACTAACGATAAAAATTTATAATAAAAATATCGTATTATATATCTTCTGTGTTAAAATTCTTATATGGAGTCCAACAAAATTTGCTTTTCGATTTTATGATGTTTCTTTAATTTATTATGATTTTTCAATGTTTCAAAACCGCTTATATCCAGTTGAAGGAGGTAAAATGTACTGTTTGTAAAGTTATGGGAGGCTGGTTACCCGGTTTTGCGGTCTAGGGAGACAAATTAAACTCGACCTGTTGTGTAGGAAGGTTGATATACAGTGGTCATTGCAGGAACAACCCAAGCACATGTACAATAGGGCATATCTCTCCTCGAATTCTCTTTCCACCCATCTTCTTTCGCCTCCTTCAACATGCCACGAGCACTGAGGGAGGCGTCAGCAATGGCGCCGACGACTGCCTCTGTGGCTACATTCTCCGCTGAACCTCTTCTCTTGTTTGTGAAGAAGCATGATCTCGAAATCAAGGTGATCACCGCATGGTTGGTATGGTTTATCCTACGTCACCTTCAGAGTTTCCTAGGCCCTATGCGCCGTCGCTCCGGGCACTGGTTCGTCCAGTATGGTGCCATGGCTGCCTACTATCTTCCCAATCTCGTCGTGCTCTACACAGCTAATGCCGTGCATTCATCCGACTCTGATATAAAAGTTATCCTCGGCATGGGTTGCATTTTGTTACTTGTTGCTGCAAGTGCCCGTGGCACGGCCAGTATGACAACGTTCACTCTGGGCAATGGCCCTCTGAAACTCGAGAGCTGGCGAGTGCTCCCATGGCTTCTCTACTTTGGCTGGCTACTTTGGGGTATTTCGTGGGACCATACGCTGACGATCTCGGATCTAATTTCCTTCATTATGGTATTGGTTGTCCCGTTTCTTTATGTTGTGCTGGCTAAAGGGGCATCCACTTTAGATTGCGAGACTAAAGAGTTGGCTGACCAAATGATGATCGAGTCCAGGTCGTCACCCTCAGCGTTTTTCCACGACGATGCCGGCCACCTCTACGACCGCTGCAGATACCCATTCAATCTGAAGCTGAAAGTTAAGTCAGATGACCGATGGATTAACTTCAGTGATGTGCTCAAGTGGAGGGGCCGGCTGACAGAAGACAGTGCTGCAGCCGTGGATCCAGACATTTGCCTTGCCTACAGCTTCTGTCGTCTTCTAGCAAGGCGCTACTTCGGGTTTCCTTGCCCCGAGGACGGAAATGCTCAGGTGCGTGACTTTGTCCTGAGGGAGCTGCTAGCAGGCAGCACCAACAAGGCATTCACCATTGTTGAGGTGCAGTTGGCTCTCCTTCACGATTACTTCTTCACCAATTACCACTCCAACATAACTTCAGGCGTGTTGACAGTTACTCAAGGAGTAGTAGAAGTAATGCTGCACCCGTTGCTCCTCCGCTTCTTGGGTTCGTTTGTAGCTGCGCTTGCGGGTTTATATGGTACCAAGAGTCTTTCAAAGCATTCAGATTTAGTACATGATATTTTACCATCTATTTATGTCTCGGCTGTGCTAGTAGTTCTCCTATGGACCGTGATTGTGCAGCCCCGGCATCCTGTTTTGCCAAGTTACTGGCATCCAATACGGAATCTGTTCCTGGACTACTACCCTACAGATGATGCAGGCAGTCCTTCCAGCCCCGCTGTTGTGAACGGTAGTTCTGCTTCTACGGCCAGTAATCAGAGTTCAGGGACTAAGTCTTACTACTGGCGGAACAAAATGGGTCAGTACTCAGTCATGGATGACTATTGTCGCCGCTCACCCAAGAAGGCTATTATCGCCTGGTTCAAGGTGCATGTGCTATCTCAAGTGTCTTATAGTTTCATTAAGCATCATCCTATAGGAGAAGAAGATGTCAGCGTTCCGGATGAAGTGAGAAAGTCGGTGGCTCGTACTATCCAGGACATGAATGGTTCGCCAACTATGGGCTGATGTCATCACCGTCCGTTATTAAAAATTGAGGCTAGGGCTAACTCTAGAGGTAACGTCACCTGCCCGTTACTAAAAATGCACAAACGAGAGGTGACGTCATGCGTCCGTTATTGAAAACCATTTTCAATAACGTTTTCAATCACGGTGAGATGCTGACGTCACTATGTCCGTTACTAAAAATCAAGCACTAGATTTATTAAATTTAAAATTTGAATTTTTTCGAACGATCTTGGATGGAGAAAGTGAGAAAATAAGAGTTGTAGATTTTGAAAAGTTACGAAACTTTATATATGCCTAATTATTCAACAAAAATAGCCAACCCACTTTAGTTCACAGTTTGGAAGATCTCATTCGTGGTAACTTTCTTCATCGTAACTTTTGCTTTCTTTTTTAAAATTCTCTTAGTTAGCTGTTCTTTTCATGCTTCATAAAATTTATGCAAAAACATTGCGATCCCATTTTCTCATTACACTTAGCGTATCATGAAAACGTGGCATATTACAAACTCCACTTGTAATGTGGGACTAAAGGTTCTATAACTTCACCCATAAACGTGCCATACATGCATAATTCCAACACACCAAGCATCCTATAAGCTGACCGAGTGCTTGATTTACTGGTCCACATGGGAAGTTGTACAAATCTTGTTTCGAAGCATGGATGCTCAGCAGCTTGCATTTTATCTATCATCCTTATTTCACATATTCTATATCAAACCATGTATATGGAAGGAGCCCAATATAATCTGTGCACATTTGTTATTTATACCCGTCATATCTGCACATTATGATGATAACAAAATATCTCCACATCATGCTTCATGGCATGCCTTTCGTGGAGTGTCCAGAGGCAACCCCTACGGATAGACCTCAAAGATACGTACCCAAGGCAGGGGCAGCACCAGGGGTATGCCCCTGTATTTCAGGGCATGCCCAAGATTTTGTGCAAAATTTTAATAAGTATACATTAGTAATACACTTAGGTATAAAAATTGTGAAAGAAAAGAGCCCCAAACACAAATTTGAGCCCAACAGGCAACAGCCCACGAGCTATGCCCCTTCCCCAATTCGTTAATTCCCTCTCCCCCCAGCACAGGCTGCCACCAGGCACTCCAGTGCTCCACGGCTCGAGTCCGTCCTGGCCGCTCGGCATCTCCAGTGTCCCGCTCCTCGCGACTCGCCCCCGCCCGCCGCCCAGCCAGATCCCGATTCCCGGCGCCGCCTGCCGCTGCCGCCACCAGCATCCAGCCGTCCAAGGTGCCTCTAGCCTCCACGCGACCGCAGCAGCCGGCCAGCCAGCCACCAGGCCGCCAGGGCGCAGGGCCTCGGCCACTCCTCCCTGCCCCTCAGGCCTCGGCGGAAGCGAGTAGGCTGCAGGCTGCTGCTTCAGAGCTTCTCCAACAGGCTAGAGAAGAAGTTCTAATAGCTCACATGGGAGAAACAGATGTCCTTAGTAAACATAATTCCAACAAATTCATTCGGTTGTCTCTGTTCGACAGAAAATTAGAGCCAACTGTAGACTGGAGTTCTCTGAATGCTAAGCATGGAGATATTGAATCCCGTGGACCTCTAGGAATGGATCAGTGGGGTGTTCTCGATATTAACTTTAGATAAACATCATGGTTTACAACTATATGCACAAACGACAAGAAACAGAGAGAGTAGGGAATCGATGGCTTCACGTGGGTCCGCGTTCATGTTTGTCGATGGAGGCAGCACAAAGGCAGCGACTGTCGATGTACAGGCGGAGGTGGCGAAGTGGAGCTTTCCGTCGCTTCAGCGTCTCCCCTTCGATCGGACTAGGTTTGGAGGTGGGGAGTGGACTAAAGTGGTGAACCTCTTGTCTGTGTCCTGGCTCACCAGCCGTCTACTGGGCTGGACGTCCCCGATCAGGATGCGAGTCAAGGGCCTTGTTGGCCTTTGGGCCAACCGGTGGAGATCAACCTTACAGGAGATTTCTTAGTTACATTTTCACGGCTACGCACACTACATTTATTCTATAAATGGTGACGCACTGGTGGAATCGTTGTATCAACTAAAGCACTTTTGAGGTATTTGTCTATTGAACGATGTAACCTATCTCAATTACCAAAAAGCATAGGGAAGATGGAATTCTTGCAGTACATTAGAGTTGGAGCCTCTTTCTAAGCTTAGTATCCTTCGTATCAATGGCCTAGAAAATGTAAGTGCTTCCTCGTTTGCCATAAAGGCCATGCTTGGTAAAAAGTTGTGTCTTACCTTTCTGAGATTGGAGTGCACTATTTGAAATGGACAGGGTGGCGAGTTGGTAGAAGAGGAACAAGGTGTCAAGGTGTCTCCGCGGAAGAGAAGCGACGGATCGAGGAGGTGTTTGATGAGGTTTGTCATCCATGCAGGTTAGATAGACTTCAAATCATAGGTTATTTTGGTCGGCGGCTTCCAAGGTAGATGAGTCCAACATCTATGCCACTGCACCAGTCCTTGAGGTATGTATACATAAGTTACCTACCCTACTGCACAGAACTACCAGATGGGTTCTGTCAGCTCCCCTGCTTGGAGAACCTGTATATTCACCATGCCCCAGCCATCAAGCGTGTTGGACATGAATACCTACAACATAACCAGCATCACCTCCGCTCTGAGGTAGTGGCTGTGTTCCCCAGATTGCGCGAACTGTGCTTGAAAGGACTGGTGGAATGGGAAGAGTGGGAGTGGGAGGAACGAGTACCAGCCATGCCAGTCTTGGATATGCTTGTTCTAGAGAAGTGCAAGTTGAACCGTGTTTCTCCTGGCCTTTCCTTCAATGCCAAGGGTTTAAGATCATTATGCATACATGATGTCAAGAACCTAAGCTCTATTGAAAACCTTTCAGCTGTTGTCCAACTAGAAGTGTCGCAATGCCCTGACCTAGAGAATATTAACAATCTCTGGAAGTTGCAGAAGCTGGACATCAGTAGATGCGCAAACATGAAGGTATTAGAGGGTGTGTCTGCGCTAAATAAGCTCAAGCTAGAGGACAACAACATTTGAAACGCTCCCTGTATACATGCAGGGTGTAATGCCTAGGCATTTACAGCTGGATTGCAGCTTATCTCTACTCACTTCCATAGCAGCAGTGAAATATAGCCATGACAGGGACAAGTCCAGCCATATACAGCAATTTCATGCATATGCAGACGATAAAGACGTTGAGGCAAAATGTTATGTCCTGTACAGGAAAAATCCTTTCAGCTTTGAGACAAATATAAGTAGTGCTACTATTGTACAAGGTAGATATTTCAGTTACTCTGTTAACTTAGTTTGCTCCAGTTGGTTCAAACATGAACCTGCTATATCCTCTGCAGCACGCAGAGTACGGAAGATGTTAGCTTTCTTGACAACATGGCCAGTTGAAGAGGAATGGCCGGTAGGACTTGTGTCTGCAGATAAATGTCTCTTGCTCAGGGCGCGGTTCAGGAATATTAAAAAAAAAATCTCATTTCTCCTCCTGAGCATTTACGTGCCATTATATTTCACTTGACTGCTTCCATGTGCCACTTCAGGGTCCGAAGAGGAGTAGAAACAGAATATTTGGACGTACATATGTGGTACATCTGTCGATATAACGATGTACTACTACAATCAATTTTCCACAACTTTGTTTAAACATACAATGGGTCTCAGAGTTAACTAGTCAAGAATCGGCTATTAGTCCCCGTTCCTAACGCCTCTTAGTTTAATTTGCTACAACTCTTTTAGCGACCGTGCCTTGGGACGTACTCCTCCATTCCAAATTATTAGTCATCTTGGTACCATTTTGAGTGTCTAAATTCATGGCATCTTCTATGAACCAAGACATATACTTGTCTAAATTATAGCATCTTCAATGAATCTGGTAAAATGCCAGAATGTCTAATAATTTGGAACGGAGCGGGTATTTCATTAAGATGGGAAGAAGCAACAAAGTTACAGATAGAAGATTACAGATCGAGTCATCCAAAGTTTACAAATAGATGATGACTCGGTCCTCTTAGTTTTAATTTGGTACAACTTTATTTCAACATATACTAGGTCCTTAACGCCTCTTAGTTTTGGTCCCTAAAAATAAGCTACACGCACGGCGTGCAATCGGTTTTTCCTCCTCTTGGGTGCTAAAGGTAACACTTTCTCTAATTTTGTTGCCACAACGCGCGCAGGCACGAAGGATGATGATGGGGAGGCTGGCTCAGTTGCTCTCCACCTTCTGGTTGGCCTTTTTTATTCACGTGGACTCTTGTAACAGGGGGGCATTGTTTGTGATCTTGTCGAGGTCAGCCACGCCACTGCAGTTTCTTGGGGTGGTGCTCTCAGCACCAGCTGCCATGGGCGGCGGCGAGAGGCGAGAGCTAGGGTGGAAGGGAGGAGGGCGGTGGGAAATTTTTGGGAGGGGTTGTTGTTACATGGATGAAGATTATTGCTTTCGATGATTTCCTGGGCTTAGCTGGTGGGCTCCGGTTTAGCTAGAATTAGATGGAGACGCCCAGTTGTTGTGTGGAATGTGGATGCTGGAATTAGGTCCATTCCTTGAATAATTGGACCCAAGTAGCCTGCGTGCAAACTGCAAACAAATTATCTGGACCATATACAGCCAGCGGCAACAAAACGAAGGAGTTTTTATCTCAAAAAAAAAATCGAAGGGACTACCTTTATCAGAAAAACAAAACCATGGACTAGAGTGTTGTGGTGTATCAAAAGATGCCAGCCTGGGCGTCATCGCTTAGCTCAACTGTTGTTGGTTGAGCACGGAACGTAACATAGGAAAAAATAAGAGGATGGGGATGGGGAGTCAAAAGGTGGATGCTTCTGTATCTATTCTCTAAAACGTTTGTTCTGCCATGCTTAAGGCTGGCTTCACCCTTAAAGTCTTAAACTCTAGAAAACAAATGTTCAACTAGTCACCTTTAAGATGGTGGATTGGTGATTCAAGTCACAATCACTATGCTAGCTAGCCACCTAGTAGTAGGTGTGCGCATAAACTAATTTATTAGCAACAACCACAGTCCAAAGTGGTCGTGAGATGCCCTTACTCTGCTTGACTGACACGCTAAAGTTTACAAGACCATGTAGAGCAACTTTCGGCTTCTTTTTGTACTAAATACAGCCCCGCTGTCACAAAGTTGTCATTAGTTCAAACACATCAATTGAAAATAATTGGTGTTGAAATATAGGACGGAGCCAACGCACACCAGAACTCTCATCAACACTACTGCTCTTTCAAACCAGCACAAGTATTCTGGTCATCCGAACACTACTGCTCTTTCAAACCAGCACAAGTATTCTGGTCATCCCTATCGTCCGGTTCAACAGCCAGAGCAAACATCTGGAGATCCAAAAATCTCCTGCGATATTCAGGTGCATACATCATCCCCCCTTGCTTCCTCTCTGAATTGTGAAAATCCCAGGAAACCAAGCTTTCATACCGGCAAGTATTTATAAAATTTGAATCGTTGCAAATTCATATTTCATAGTGCATCCAAAAATGTCCTTTATTGACAGAAACTGGGATACAGACTCAATAGAGAAAAAAACAAATGATAAATTTCATGTTCATGTGCACAGGATGACGTGTGAACTTTTTTTGCAGTGCACATGCACATGGAGTTATTTTGCATCCAACTTCTACCACTAATCAAATCAATGAATGGTATGTGCATCGTTTCAAAAATTTTGAAAACTACAAATACGGTTTCTAGAGGGATTTTCATGATGCCACCAACAGTGATATTTACTAATTTTTTTAGGTGCTGCAATGTTGTTATTCCGACCAGGCGACTAGGTCCTAAGAGAGAGAGAGAGAGAGGTTATCTCCGGGATACAGATCCCATCAGGTAATAAGTGTGATTCGTTTTCATAAAAAATAAGTGTGATTAGTTTCATACAAGAGTGGAAAATGGTACAGAAGCGAAAAATTATGCTTTGCTTAGACAAAGTAGCATACGTTGATTCACGCAAGTTTCATCAATGTTCGCATAAAATTGAACAGCCAAGATCTCTGTGACTAATGACAAATGCCACTGATGTAAGTCTTAATGACAGCACACCATAGAAACTATGCAAAGTTATCTTTATCACTAATAATTTTAATTTACTATTACTAGTGATAGCACAATATAAAAACTATTCACAAGTTATCTCTACGAAGAATGATTATTAACATTAATATTACTAGTGACGTCTTGATTAAAACTATTTGAAAGTAATTATGACTAGTGCTAAAAGTCTTGATGTTACTAATGACATCTAACAATTTAGATTAATATATTTTATTATTATGAATTACTTTGATTTTAATAATGTCTAAAGATATTAATTTTCAATTCATTTCTTTATCTATTTATTAATTAAAAATATTATGTTTTCTTTCTTGATAAATATTTATATCTATATAAATGTTTATTTTTTAGTTTTTAGTATTATACATTATTAATGGTTCAGATATTAATTTGATAAAATGAAAGCTGAGTACTTTAACACTATTGCGATGCTGGTGGTAGAAATAATGGTTTTTGTCCTTAGCTATATATACGGGTCTTTATCCCCCTGTTACAATTAACTAATTTTCGTGCTTGCTATGGTGATTGTAGTTTACTTTTTTACAACTGAAATTATGGCGTTAATGATTAATCACCACCGTTGTATATATTAGAGAGTCTAGCTAGGCCATCTCTTTTTACATGAATTTATAGTAAAAAAAAAAGTAGCCATCACTTGGCTTCAGTAAGGAAATTATTGCGATGAAAATTGACATATCTGAGATTATCTCAGTTTATTTTTGGAACAGGAAAGTCAAAAGCTAATAGTCATGGAGGTAGCTCTGAATGTTTTGGCATTCTACGTCAAGAACATGTTGAAGGAGATGGCGGAAGGAGAGGTGCACATGTTGCTTGGTGTCTCGAAAGAGATTGATAAGATGGCAGTCAAGCTTGAGGACCTCAAGAACTTCCTTGCAGATGCCGACAAGAGGAACATCACTGATAATAGTATGCAAGCATGGGTGAGAGACCTCAGGGATGGCATATATAGTGCCACCGACATCCTTGACCTATGTCAGCTAAAGGCCATGGAACAAGGGCCAGGTCTGAACACAGGATGCCTCAATCCCCTGCTTTTCTGCATGCGAAATCCACTCCACGCGCATGACATCGGCAGACGCATCAAGAAGCTAAATCAGAGGCTAGATCACATTAAGGAACGTAGCACTGCCTTCAACTTCAACCTTAGTTCATATGAAGATTGTAGCAGAAAGGTGGAAATCTCTCGTCGTGGTAGCCGTGAGACTTCAGGGGAGCTCAATGAGTCAAGTGTGATTGGTGAGAAGATTGAGGAAGACACAAGAAGTCTGGTCGATATGCTAACAAAGGGGGGTGAAATCACTGGCCCAGACAATAACATTTTGTTATTTGCTATTGTGGGAGTTGGGGGCATAGGCAAAACCACCCTCGCACAGAAGGTCTTTAACAGTGATGTGATCCAACAAGAGTTCAGAAAGAGAATGTGGTTGAGTGTCAACAAAGACTCTAGTGAGACTGAGCTGCTAAGGAAAGCCATTGAAGCTGCAGGAGGCCAACATGCAACTGCAAGTACAAAGGTTATGCTGGAACAAATTCTAAAGGAAGCAGTGAAGGGACACAAGACCCTTTTGGTAATGGATGATGTTTGGGACCACCGCGTATGGGAGGGACTCAAAATTCCGTTAACCAATGCTCTAGCTCGTGGTAGCCGTGTCCTCATCACAACGAGACATCATATGTTCGCTCGAGGGATCAAAGCGGAGGAGCCCTACCACCATGTTGAAAAATTTAGGTTTGGAAGATGCCTGGTCCTTGCTTAAGAACCAGGTTAGTTCAAGTAAATGCGTGTACTAAGTTCATTATTTTTCTGACTCGTGCTTGCATACATGTTTGATAGTTATTTGTTGCCAGCTGGGCAGCGAGGATGTATCCCGCGTTGCTTCACTCCGCTAGCGAGTAGTGTATTTTGTTTTGTGTAAACCTTAAAGTTTCCTGTTCTTATATTTCTTGTAGGTAGCAGGAAATGAAAATATGGAACTTGAGATTAATAAGCTAAAGAGTATTGGATTGGAAATCATAGCCAAATGTGATTGTTTACCACTTGCTGTCAAAGTAATGGGAGGACTCCTTCGCCAAAAAAGAAAAAGACCAAGTGATTGGGAAAAGGTACTAAATGATACTATATGGTCAATGACCGAAATGCCCGAAGACCTCAATTATGCAATATACCTTAGCTACGAAGATTTGCATCCATCTTTGAAGCAATGCTTTCTGTACTTCTCCACTATCCCAAAGGATTTATGGATTTTCTCAGCGGACCTAATTGGCATGTGGATTAGCGAAGGATTTATTCAGGGAAAGTCAGATGAATTAGAACAATTAGGGAGAGAGTATTACGATGAGCTATTATTTAGGAACCTAATACAGCCAGACAGGATATATTCGTATCAAGACCATTACAGCATGCATGATCTTGTTCGTTCCTTTGGTCAATATGTGGCAAGAGAAGAAGTTCTAATAGCGCATATGGGAGAAACTGATATCATTAGTAGACATAATTCCCACAACTTCATTCGGTTGTCTCTGTGGGACAATCGGTTGTCTCTGTGGGACGAAAAAGAACAAGATCCAACTGTAGACTGGAGTTCTCTGAATGCACACAATTCAGTGAGAACGCTAGTATCAATTGGGTGTATAAATGCTAAGCATGGAGATTCTTTGATTAGATTTTCGTGCCTTCGGACACTACACTTGCACGGTATAAATGGTCATGCACTGGTGGAATCCTTGTATCAACTCAAGCACTTGAGGTATTTGTCTATGGAACGATGTGGCCTGTCTAAATTACCGGAAAGCATAGGCAAGATGAAATTATTGCAGTACATTAGACTTTCTCGTAATGAAAATTTGGTGAAGCTCCCTGATAGCATTGTAGAGCTACGTCAGCTGAGGGCTCTTTATCTTATGATAACAAGAATAAATAAAATACCCATGGGCTTTAAGGTTCTTAACAATTTGAGGAACTTATGGGCTTTCCCTGCCCATATGGATGGTGACTGGTGTAGCTTGCAAGAGTTGGAGCCTCTTTCCCAGCTTAGTGCCCTTGGTATCAATGGCCTAGAAAATGTAACTGCTTCCTCGTTTGCCAGTAAGGCCATGCTTTGTAAAAAGTTACGTCTTACCTGTCTGATGTTGAACTGCTATATTAGATTAGGACAGGATGGCAAGTTGGTACAAGAGGAACAAAGTGTCTCTGAGGAAGAGCAGAAACTGATCAAGGAGGTTTTTGATGAGCTTTGTCCTCCATGCAGGTTAGACACCCTTCAAATCAAAGGTTATTTTGGTCGGCAGCATCCTAGATGGATGAGTCCAACATCTATGCGACTGTTCGAGTCCTTGAGGGCAGTAGACATAGGTTACCTGGCCTATTGCACAGAACTACCAGATGGGTTGTGTCAACTCCCCTGCTTGGAGAACCTGGACATTAACGATGTACCAGCCATCAAGCGTGTTGGACATGAATTTCTACAACATAACCAGCATCACCGGTATCGCTCTGATGTAGTGACTGTGTTCCCCAGACTGCACAAGCTGCGCTTGAAACAAATGGTAGAATGGGAGGAGTGGGAGTGGGAGGAACGAGTACCAGCCATGCCAGTCTTGGAGACGCTTGTACTGGAGAAGTGCAAGTTGAACCGTGTTCCTCCAGGTCTTTCCTTCCATGCCAAGGGTTTACGATCATTATGCATACATGATGTCAAGAACCTAAGCTTTGTGGAAAACCTTTCAGCTGTTGTCCAACTTGAAGTGTCGCAATGCCCTGACCTACAGAAGATTAAGAATCTCTGGAAGTTGCAGAAGCTTGACATCCGGACATGCCCAAAGATGAAGGTATTAGAGGGTGTGTCTGCGCTAAATAGGCTCAAGTTGGAGGACAACAACATGGAAACGCTCCCTGTATACCTGCAGGGAGTAATGCCAAGGCATTTTCAGCTGGACTGCAGCTTATCCCTACTCACTTCCATAGCAGCCGGGAAATATAGCCATGAGTGGGACAAGTTCAGTCATATACAGCAATTTCATGCATATGCAGACGACAAAGACGTTGAGGAGAAATGTCATGTACTGTACAGGAAAAATCCTTTCAGCTTTGAGACAAATATCAGTCGTGCTGCTATTGGCCAAGGTAAAATATTTCAATTATTCTGTTTTCTTATTTTGCTGCATGCCAGTTGCTTCAACTCTGAACAGCAATATCCTTCGCAGCTCGCAGAGTACGGAAGAAGTTTGCTTTCTTGACAAGATGGCCAGTTGAAGAGGAGTGGCCGGTAGGACTTGCGTCTGCAGATAAATGTCTCTTGCTCAGGGCACGGTTCAGGTATTTTTTTAAAAAAAGAAAACTCATGTCATCACCATTTAGGTGCCATTATATTTCACTTGACTGCTTCCATGTGCCATTTCAGGGTCTGGATAGGAGGAGTAGAAACAGCGTTTTTGGATGTGCAAAGGTTGTAACAAAACTAGCATCTACATTTCTGGTACGTCTGTTGATAGAACGATCTACTTACAATCAGCTTGCTAGAACTTTTTTTCAACACAATGGATCTCAAAGTTAACTAGTAAAGAATCGGCTATTAGCGGGTTCCTAACCCCTCTTAGTTTTAATATGTTACAACTTTATTTCAACATATAATTGGTCTCAAAGTTAATGAGTACAGAATTGGTGCATCAATCGTTTTTTCATCCTCTTGGGTGCTAAAGGTCCCACTTTTTCTAATTGTGTTGCCGCCACGCGCGCAGGCACGAAGGATGATGATGGGGAGGCTGGCTCAGTTGCTCTCCACCTTCTGGAAGGCCTTTTATTCACGTGGACTCTGGAACAGCCGAGCCACGATGCTAAAACACATAATTAAAGTAACAATTAAGTGCCCACATATTGTTATTTTTTACTAGACTTATTGTAAAATATTATCTCTGCGGTGTAATCTCTTTCCATCTTGTAGTGTTTTTTATATGGTTTTTATTCTCTGATCACATTAATGGAAGAATTTGTATTATTTTGTATGTCCAAGACACTAAGGTATGTGTCAGGTGAAATGTATTATTCGAATATTCAATGGCAAATGAATTTCTTGTATTTTACATCCTACACATTCCAAGCCAGATAGGTTAGCACTAGGTGTAAACTTGGTGTTCATTTCTTATTTTTCAGATGAACCTTGACAAATGTACACTCACACCACGTTCTAAGCACGTTGTTTGCTGCATCCAATGGAATGAAATAGGAAACTTGGGCATTCAACGTACTAAATTCAATTTAGGATGGTCTGGATGAATAACGGATTGTGCTAATACATTAAAAAATGCACAGGCAACATTTTTAATGCATCATCAGGCTATGAATGCATTTTGTGTTCTGAAGAGAAATCAATGGAGTACACAAAGGCTGGAGGTGCAGCTGTACCTTCCAGGCTGCATGTAGCTAGCCACCGTGATATACATTTGTTTACTATATTTATTCTCAATTTGAATCTTGAACTTCTTGACACAGCTCCACGATCAGACAAAATGTTATAGAGTGATGTATTTGCAACATTCAATGCAATAAAAACAGGAAACTTGAGGACACCGATTTTCTGCTGTGTGCAGATATCCTCTCTTTTATTGGAATCTTGATACCGGTCCACATTTTATATAGTATGAGCAGAACATATATGGGAATACTGGATCAACAATCAATCCTAAACCTATGTTAGGTTGGGCTAGAATCAGACATGCAACCAAACGAAGGAACTTTTTATTAAAAAAACAAAATGAAGGACTAGGTTGTGGTGGCTTATCAAAAGAGCCGGCCAGGGCGTCATCGCTTAGCTCAACTGTTGGTTGCGACGAAACGCAGTAAAACGAAAGAGGATGGGGAGGCCGGTCCGGCCAGGTTTCTTGCAAGTTTGTAATTATGATGTAATGGGGAGTTAAAAAGGTGTCTGCTTCTGCATCGGTGATGGGTAAGGGCATGTACAACGCATCGCCACGAGCCGTAGACATGCAAGTGGATTTTGCACAAACCCCCCTCCGCAGCCGCAACCACGACTTTGTCGTCTCGCTCATCGACGGCCGAGGCTCGTGCTCCCAGGCCACGCGACGACTCGGCGAGCATTTGTAGAGAGCGATGCGGGGAGACCTTTGCGCGTGCAGGAGAAATTCCTCTGTCACCTCATCTGGTTCGCATGTTGGCTGCCACCGGCCGCGAGAGCTCCGCCGTGGGGCTCACGTTGTCGACCGGGCAAGGAGCTCCGCTGCTGAGGCCGCGACGCCATGCGGATGGGCTCAAGGAAAATTAGTCGCCGGAGCTCCTGCCACCCCTGCCCTGCCCCTGCCACCCCTTCCGCCCGAGCAGCCCCTTCGCCCTCCGCACGTGCTGCCCGAGCTCCTTGGCAAGGGGAGTAAGATTTGGCTATAAAGATGAAGTATGCATTAGATCGTCATGGTTTTTGTGTCAATGGATGCATTAAACATTCTACAGACAGCTAAATAGACAACTCATTGTACGAGCTGTTTGTTCAAGCTGTCTGTTTATGCGCAACAGATAGCAGCCGTAGACACCGTTGTACATGCCCTAAATCGCTATGTACTATGATGTAAAACATTTTGGTCTTCTGCAATGCTTAGGCCAGTCTCCGTGCTGGTTTCATCAGCAATTAATAAGGTGCCACATAGGCATTTTAGCTGACATGACAATGAATTAATCAGGGGAGAGAAGATCACCGTGTCGTGGTGAGGAAATGCTGCAGCTTCGATTACCAAGAACTCGTATTTTTTGTGCCGGATCCCGCTGCGCCGGCTCCCTCCTGCTAACCTTCCCCCGCTGCACGTGCTAATCTCTAGCGCGGCAAATCCATCCCGCCACCACCTCCCCGATTTCTCCATCGTGTATATGGAGGTCCCTTCCAATCTCGCTTCCTCCCACTTCCAAACTTCGACTGGTTGAGAGCCGGAGGAGGTCTGGTTCGTCAAGATCCAATCCCGGCGGAGAGCTTGGGGTCCCCTGTCCCCACTGCCATCACATGTTGCTGCGCCGCCACCACGGCCACCCCAAGCGCCATATGCAGCATGGTGGCCAGATTCATGGAGGTCATTCGCCATCTGCAAAACCATGGTAGTGTGCATCGATCTGCGATTCCCCATCTACAAGACAGGACAGGCATGATGGGACCTGGAAGAAGACGGCCTCGCCGTGGACACAACTGCGCTTTGTGGGGTTGGAGCCTCGGCAACGTCCTCGAGGAGCACGTAGCTACCTGAAGTCGCCGGCGTCGAGGTCCACCAGTTGCTGCTGGCCATGTCATGCAGAGTTCGGTTACCAGTTTTCAGGCACTCGCAGATGCAGAGCCACTTCGTCGGATGTTCAGAGCAAAAAATTGGGGGCAAAAAATTTATGAATGTAGTACCAGTGCCGCTCCCTGTCAATGGACGGTAGTCACGGACGGTAATTTCTTTTCTAGTTCTCCCTGTCAATGGAGCTTTGTTCTGTCCATCAGACCAATAGCCTGAAAGGTTTGCCATTTCAATATTTCTGATCAGAGGAACATGCTGAGCACCCAATCCATCAAGCACACCGTCGAAATTTATCTAGAGACAAAAAATATATTAGATACAATCATTTCCATGTGTTTGACTACCTAATATCATACAAAAGACTATAGACTGCCCATGGCACACTTGATCATAAAATTATGTATAAATAAATGTTATACCTTGTTTATGAAACTGAACCATGAAACTGTGTACTAAGAGTGATAGTTTTATTTTATTGAAAAGCTGACGTGACAGTCTGTGTCTATAAAACTACCACTGAAATTGGCCTTATGGCTCTGGGTTTCACACTTAAACTCTAAAAACTGTTCAACTGGCAGCCTCTTGCTACTACCTTCCACCAGTAGATGCTACGCATCAATCAAGTATTATATCCTTGTTTGTTTACTCTGTTTGACTGGCAAAAGCATTGCTTGTACAAAAGCATAAGAACCCATCTATGAAACAAAGCAAATGTGATGCAATTATCAATCAAGGAAAAGGGGGAACACTATGGTAGTGGATGGGTTAACTTTTACAAACCTGATTCTTCAGTAAAAAACCATTCATCTTCGGGCTCAAGCTTATTGACATGGTGGTAGGGCTTTTTTGCCATTATCCCTCTTGCAACCGAGTCATGCCTTGTGGTGACAAGGACCCGGCTACCATGAGCCACAGAAACATTGACCATGGGAGTTCTGATCACATCTTCCCATGCCCGATGGTCCGAAACATCATCCATCACCAGAAAGATCTTCTGCCCATTTAAGGTTTCCTTAACTGCTCGCTCAAGAGCAACTCTAGTGTTTCCAATATATTGATGGTTTCCCTGAGCTTCCATGATAGTTGTTCTTAGCAACTCAGGATTACTATAGCCTTGGTTTACGCTCAACCATATTTTCTTTGAAAATTCTTGTTGCACAATTTCATGATTGAAGATTTTCTGGGCCAGGGTGGTTTTACCAATTCCACCTACTCCTCCAATTGCAAAAACCTTAATTTTGTCGCTTTCATGTTTTGTTCGCTCCTCTGTCATCAGCATCTCTACCAGATTTCTTGTGTCCTCCTCAATCTCATCGCCAACCAAACTTGACTCATCAACTTCTCCAGATGTCTCACGGCTACTGCGATGAGACGATCCTACCCTCCTGCATATGGACCAAGGTTGATGAATCCAAGGTCCAAGCTACGCCTCTTGATTTGCTCGAGCCTCTGGTTAAAGGATCTTGATGCGAGTGCCAATGTCATGTGCATGTAGAGGATCCGCATGCAGAACAGCAATAGGTTGAAGCAGCATTCGTCAAGCTGTGAACCTTGCTCCATCGCCCTGAGCTGGCACAGATCAAGGATGTTGGTGGCATCATACATTGCAACACGAAGCTCATTGCACCCACACTGTCACACCCGGTTTTATAAAAACAAACCGAATGCATCTCATATGTGCGCTAGGATCAAGTTTCACACATATGATAGACTCCATGAATATAGAACACAAAGTTACAGCGGAAATAATAAAATAAATACATTACAACGATATTCTAGCAGCGGAAATCTTCAACTCTTCACCACAGGCAGTTGACTGGGGGTTTCATACACCTAGCAACCTTCATTGAATGCACTAAGAACTCCACATCTTTCTTCTCCTTCTGATCCAATATTTAGCAAGGGTGAGTACACTTATGGTTGGTACTCAACAAGTGGGGGAATATGCAAAGCTTTCAAGGAAAGGCTAAAAGTTAAGAGCGGTCAGTATTTTAGTTGGTCAAGTTTTATTAGCAAGCACCTGATTACTAAGGTATATGTATATACCAACCCAAATTAATCATATAAAGAAATATATATAATCTCACATCATTCGTGCCAAAAGCACTCATTCCTTAACCAGGAACCACAATTTATTTTCAACTTCAAGTTCAATTATCATGTGAGGATCCGGGCCGTTCATAACCGCGAACACGGCTGTTATAACAGTTTTACACTCTGCAGAGGTTGTACACTTTCACCACAATTCGCGTAAAAGCTCCGAAGAACTTTAGACCCAACCATGCAGTGCGGGCCAGGCACATACCACACTTCCAAGGTGTGACTGCATAGGGACGCTACGAGGCATTTCCAAAGAATCCCTATATGTGTGTGTCCGCTCCCCGGTATCGGCGGTACTTCAGAAGCCGAAGCATTCCTTCGCCACTCCTCTAAGCTTTAGACCCAATAACCCACCATCGTCCAGCGCGAACACAACATATAGTTCATCTAATTACTTAGCCAAGACCAGAGCCATATGGTATTGTGGTTGTACGTATTAATCCCAGGTTGCCGCTCCATGTTCCAATTAACATAATTGATCTTGTTTAACATCATCATCGGAACATGGATATAAATAGCTTGATAAATGGTAACACAAAATTATTATCTTCATGTTTAGTGTGAACCATTCCCAAGTATAGCAGCTAAGCAAAGCTACCCAACATAAATGTAAATCTGGTTGTCAAGGAATAGTCAATGAAAACTAGTCATCCTTAAATAAAGGACCCATCAAATTAATGCAATATACATACATAAAGTAAACTTTAATGAACATGAAAGTTGCATAGGTTCAATAGAATATGCAGAGGGGGAAATCCACTTGCCTTAAATCCTAAGAATATCTGCTAAAGCTCAATTCCTTCGTAGACTTGGTCTTCAACGAACTCTTCACAACTTGATCTTCAAACTCGGCTTGAACAGCGTCTATCGTCACACGAGCACATACAAGCAAACATATGCACAAATAAATAAACAGTACACCAATCATGGGGAACAATATTGATCAAGCATAGAAACGGGTCAAGGTCTCGGAAAGGATTGAAAGGACACGAGAAACACTGATCGGAGCTAAGGTCGAGAAGATACAACTATCGGATAATTAATGTTATAAAGCAAAGTCTATATGCTTCATTAATTTTAATTAATAAAACATGGGCAATGAATATTTCAAGAGATATTCATATTTGTATTATTTCAAGTTAAACTTTTCATAAGAAAAGGCGGATTAAAGCCTAATCAATTTTATTTGTAAATATTATATATAAATTATATCAATTAAACAATTAAATTTAGAAAAGAATTATATATGAGAATCTAATCGAATAAATTTATTATTCGTGTTCAAGTAGTAATTATAATTCATAAATACATTTATATTCATATTAGTCAAGTTAGCATGTAATTATGAAAACTCAAGTTATAACCTATGTTGCTTTTATTCATAAAACAGTTGAATAATCATTAACCAAATTGAACTAGTTTATGTAAAGACAAGATATAACTCTAACCATATTTTAATTATAAAAGGTCAGTTCAATAATGGTTAATCAAATTATCTTTTATTATAAAACATGAAGGTAGCTAATTAGCTTTTAAATTAGAAAGCTAGTTAAATAACAATTAGGCAAATTAATATTTATTTATTTCAAAACATGGAACACGGTAAATAACACTGGTGAACTAAACTTTGTGCTTTTAGAGGATTAACGAAACAAAAACGAGGTTAAACGGAGTTAAAACGTGAAATCTATGGATAAAACAAGGTTCAGGGGCTTAACTGCGAGAAAACTAACTTAACAGGGACTTAAACAGAAGAAATCGAGGGCTAAAACATTATTACGTATGAAAACTCGAGGGCTAACACGTAAAACTAACAGCCAAGGACGGCGGGTTCGAATCTACAAAAGTACAGGGGCTAAAACGATAACAACAGGACCTATATTTAATTACTTTTGAACTGAGGTGGACTGCGGGTTAATTTGCTACAACTGCAGGGCTGTTTCTGCAAAATTGCCAAAGTTGCCGTTTTGACCTAAGTAGGCTTGGATTGGATCTGTTCTGGGCCGTAGGATTTCGATCGGGCGGCTGAGGTTTCGCTGGGCGACTTGAGTCACCGGCGGCGGTGGCAGGCGGCGGCGCGCGACGGAGAGTCGTCGGAGCTTAGCGAATCCAAGGCCACGGCGCACGGTTTCGAGTGATTCAAGGCTCGGGAGCAAGATGGGGACGCGGGGGTTCGGATTTGGGGTTCTAGGGCGAAGCTCAGCCGGTGGAGGCGGCTGTCGACGCGCGGCGGTGGCTCGGGTGCGACGGCGAGCTCGCCCGAGCGCGACAGAGCGAGAGAGGAAGGGGATTCGGGCTTGGCGCGTCCTTTACCTTCCCGCGAAGCTCTAAGACGAGGTCTTGGCGTGGCAGAGGCGTCGAGGACGGAGTTTGACGGCGGCGGCGCGAACTTGGGGATGGCGGCGCGAAGGAGCTCGGGAGCTAGGGTTTGGGGTGTCGAGGCGAAGGGGTCCAAGGAGGAGGGGCGGCGCATTAAATAGGCCAACGGAGGAGCCCTTGGCGTGACGCGCACGTCGAAGAAGGCAGCGCAGGCGCAGCTCGTCGGGCTCGGTCGCTCGGACCTGGGTCTGGCTTGGCAGGCGCCGGAGGAGGGGGATGACAGGGTGGTCCCACCTGTCGGTGAGAGTGAGGGAGGGAAACGGGAGCTGGGCCGTTGCGCGCTATTGGGCCGGAGAGAAGGGGGAGGAGAACTGGGCCGGCGCAGGAGAGGGAAAGGAAAAGGAGCGGTCGGGCTGGGCCGAGAGAGAGAAGGAATGCAAGATGTTGAAACTGGGGTTTTTAAATGTTGAAACTGCAGTTCTAAAATGTGGAACCTAGAATAAACTTTTGTTGGGATTCAAATAAGAAACCAAATTTGAATTCAACACTCAAATAAAATGCTCCAACATGAAATGCATTCAAACAAAGGGTGACCTTATATTTATTTTAGTTTTTTTAATGAAAAGATTTTAAATGCCTATTCAAATCAATGTTCCTACAAATTAAATTTGGATTACAAATAAATTCCAAAAAATTTTAAAATGTTGCTATTTTTAACATGTGATGAAATTCCGGGTCTGCACACTAATGTCAGTGATGTTCCTTCTGTCTGCGTCGGCAAGGAAATTTTTAAGGTCTTCAAGCTTGATAGCCATCTTCTTGATCTCCTGTGAGGCCCCTAACAACATATGCACCTCTTCTTTGGCCATCTCCACCAGCATGTTTTGGACGTAGGATGCCAAAGCCTCGAGGACGGCCGCCATTAATTGGTTTTTTTTCGGTAAAAAAGATAGACCAAATATCAGGACTGACGTCGGCACTCCAGGCTACAGTAAATATTCTCTGCTCGTTCCTTCTTATCCAGTATAAAAACAGATGGTAGCATCCATTGAATGATAATTAGGTATATGTTTGTCTTTAAAGCCGATATAGATCATCCGTGATGCAACTCAATTTGGTACGTACTTCTAATAATTAGAATCAAACAATAAAGCCCTGATTTGCCCTTGCCAAATTGAAACTACTCTGCAGCGGTTCATGCTGTAGCGGCTGCAAATTTTTGGCACTGTTGCTAAGAATCTGAGAGAAAGAGAGAGCCTGAAAAAGGAAGATATAGACCACGAGAAGGACATCAAGAGTGAGAGAGTATGCACCTTAATTCAAAGGGTTTTATAATTTGTTGGATATCCCGCGTTTGCTCCTGCTGGAGGGCTACTCTGTTTCTTGTTCAAAGCAGACTCTGCATTTTTTGAATTGCATCAGTTTGTAAGAGGAAAGCCAGGCATACCGCATACATATCGATGAATTATTGAGCTCACCCAACAAGTCTCCTCAATCGACCCCAGAAAAGGGCAGAAAGACCAATGTCCAGGACTATATAATATAGTTAGGAAAAAAGCACGACTGTAGCCACAGTTTTTAGATCAAATCCTTTAAATGTTTTTTAGAAAATCGTTAGCGGGCAATATTTTGATTGCTTGGGAATTTCTAACACTGAGAATTATGCATGTCCAACTGAATGATTGTAGAGAAACTTCTGGTCGTTACACCTTTTCTTCGATTGTTATATGGCTAAATTTATTTGGAGAATTGTATAAGTTCCTTTTAATCCTACTCCTAGTAGCGTTCACCATATGTTTGATAACTAGCTACAGAGGATACATAAGAAACAGAAGTATAAAATCTTGGTTGGACTATGTATTATGTTTTGGGTAATGTGGTTGACTAGAATGATATGGTTTTTAACAAGATACAAGTTGCTTCTTATATGCAGGTCATTTTAAGAGGAATGTATTAGATACATTTTTAGGTGTTGCTAGGGACAGAGGAGGATCGACCACAAATAAATTGGGGATGTTGTATGCTTAAAAGTTTGGATATGTAAATCTACGGCTGAAATGGATGGAGTTTTAGAAATAGACTTGGGCATAATTTCTCTCAAACGATGGCTTTGTTTGGTTGGATTGTAATAATGAATTATTTGGGGCATTGGTCGATGCAGAGCCTAGGATAATGAAATATATATCCCCCTTCCAAAAAATAATACAATGCTTCGGGCTACCCAGTGAAAGGAGTCACCTTTAATATGGTTATTCAAGTCACAATCACTATCCTAGCTAGCCACCTAATAATATTATGTGTGCGCATATGTAAACTAATTTAGGACTAACCAAATTCTAAAGAGCTCTCCTTGAAGACAACGGTAAAAGCTTGATGATGAGGTGCCAACAACTCCCTTGGTCAGCTCTGATAAATTGATTCAGAGCCTCTTGACCTTCCACCAGTAGATGTCGGTCAGCATCAATCAAGTATGTATATATCCTTGTTCGTTTATTCTGCTTTGCTGATACGCTAAGACTATAAACTGTGCCAAAAAAAACTGCCATTGCTCCATGTAAAGAAAAGAAAGCTCCAGCATCCGCTACTGCGAGCAGAGTTCCAGGGCCCCCTCTATGCCTCGCGCCGGGCCCACCTTGTGTCCGCTGCAACTGCCTGCGCGCGACGGAGGGCAGAGAGGAGAAGAAGGTGTCACGGCCATTGCATCCACATCGCCGCGCCGGCCGTTGCTTCCCAACCGTGGTAGAAACGAGGAGGGGAGGGGGAGAAGGAATCAAAACACAAATCGAACGCAATCGAAGCAAAAAATCGAACAAATCAAACAGAATCCACCAAATCGAGCTCATGGCCACCGGGATCCGGTAGCCTGGCTTTACGTAGTGTGACAGGGGCAGAAGACTGCCTGCTCGCCTCGCGCCGCCTGCCAAATCCACCGCAGCACCAGCCCCAGGCCAGAAAAATCCGTGGCCCACAGCAGCCTCCCGCCTGAGACGTGGCGGCTGCAAGGAGGCGAAGAGGCGTGGCCTGGGGATTGGAGTTGGGGCGGGCATGGAGAGCGGCCGTGGATGGAGGTGGTGGGCCCCAATCAAGCAGGCACCGAGCAGCGTGCCGTGGAGCTCGATCCCCACCTTCAAGCAGGTCGCCTTGCACGGCTCCAAGGCCCAATGCCAGCTGCAGCAGCTCAACAACCTCCTTGCTGCGGGCTTGATCCCCGCCGCCATTGACACTCGCAGTACCTGCCAGCGCCTGCAGGAGCTGCCACAGGGCGCCACAGAGGAGAGAATGTGCAGAACTAGACTGAGAGCTCACGAGAAATAACTAGAAGGGGGTGGCGGAGAGAACCAGAAGGAGGGGGAAAGAAAAAAAAAGGGAGAAACAAAGAGAAAAAAAAAGAAAGATAAAAAAGAGATGAAAAAGAAAATAAAAAAGAAGATGGAAAAGGAGAATTAAAAAAAGAAAAGGTAAAAGAATAGAAGAGAAAAAATAAAAGGAAAAGAAAATGTGAGGAGAGAGAGAGTAGATGGTAGTTGGGATGGTTGAATAAAATATCAGGTAGTTGATATGGAGGAAAAAATATTTAGCCTGATTGGTGTGGGGGAGACTGGTATAGTACTTCCCATAGTTACGCTGTAAAGAACTAAATCCATATCTAGAGTCACTTAACCAAATTAATTTAGCATGTTTGCTATTGTTACCTCATAAAAATAGTCCACCATGCATTCATAATATATACTCCATTTTCCCCCCAAAAGAATGCAACAGGCACATAGTCAGGAATTGCATTCTTTTTTTAGACTGATGAGTATTTAAGATTATTCTGGTAGTGAAATGGGCAAACCGCTTTTTCATGGTAACACCAAGCTATTTACTCTTATTTTACATGTGGATAACAAATTCAAAACTACACTACTGGGAACCGGCCTTTAGTTTGTGCGTTCCAACCAAATTCATAGTCCGTGCGTTCCAACCAAGCATGCATCTCAGTTATCGGTGACCAAAGCTGGCTTAAGGACGATGGCATGGGCATCATCAAAGACCTTCTTTGGGGCCCTGTTGAACTGGCTAAACCACCTGGCTGACTTCTTCATGTAACGCTTGAAGCCATCGTCGCGGTCGACGTAGATTAGGCCAAAACGTGGGGTGTAGCCACTAGACCACTCGAAGTTGTCGAGCAGAGACCAGGTAAAGTGACCATGCACATCAGCACCCTTGCTGCAGAGGCCAAAATCAGATATATGAGTATTTAGAAACATGTATAGTCGTACCACAAAGTGAGAAGTCAATGCAGACTAGAGTATATGGTACTATGGTGTGCCAAATGAATGAAAGGTAGGTTTTAGCATTGATAGTTACTCTATTGACTCTTTGATGGTTGAGATGTGGCGTTGGAGGTAATCTAGCCTTATGTAGTCATCCAATGCATCTTCTTTGCATAGATTGCCAGTATCAACGTCCGCGGTCCCTGCACAAAAGGGTAATGCATTCCATCTGTCAACAGTGTGACCTCGTCATGTATGTTTATTGATTAAACACTTGTTTCATAAGAATGGTACACTTTTTCCATACATCATCTGCCTAGCACACATAATACAGAGGTTGCTGGCCAAAAGAAACTATATGTATTGCTTTCAGAAATTTGAACCTACCTAGCAGACTAGTACCATCCTTTATGATTTTGTAAGATTAATGATTGTCAAAGTTCATGCGGATCATGCAAAAAAAAAATTAGTAGTTACTTTTAATGTGAGGTTGTTAACCTTTCTATTAATCGAAAGCTGACGATTCAAACTCATTACCATGTCAAACTGCCGTTAAGGAAGAGATGCAGAGATATAATGGTTACAAGTTGACAAAAAATCCATAAGAACCCATGGTTGACTGATATTATTTCGAAAATGCAAAAATATATAGTACCACCAAGAGGCATGGATATATGTAAAGGAAAAAGTCCTTTACGCCTACCTGGACATTGGACCGATTTTAAGTTTTCCACCTAAACTGCAAAACCGGGTAACCGACATCCCTCAACATTTGAAACCGTCCGTTTTACCTCCCTAACCCGGAAATAAGCGGTTTTGAAGGTGGTTTTGTCTTTTTCTTTTTTTATTTATTTTTGCTAAAACTCCAAAATATCGTAATAAATCAAAGAAAAATTATAAAATGGTAAATCCAATTTTCTTGGAATCCACATAAATATGTAAATACAAAATATAATACAATAAAATTTATTACAAATTTTTTATTATAAATTTAGATCTATTTTTTACTATAGTGAAATGGAATAATTCATAACTGAATGTTCTATGGTCCAATTATGATTAAATTTTTATGGTGAGCTAATTATTGTATGCTTCAGTTGTAATAAAAAATTTAGACTTATTAAATCATGTATAACTTAGTTTTAAATTTATTTAGTATGCTTTTCCATAAATAAATCCATATTTATGTTTTACACGATCGAATGAGTATGAAATTTTTAATACAAATTTAGGCATAACATAATTAGGCTGCTATAAAAATTTCACCATGATTGGATCATAGAAAATGCATTTATGAATTATTCTATTTATTCATAAAAAGAGTAGATTTAAATCTATGATAAAAAATTTGTAGTAAAGTATACAATATAATATATTTTTTTGTGTTTATGTACTTATATGGAGTCCAACAAAATTGGATTTTTCATTTTTTGATTTTTCTTTAATTTATTACGATTTTTTGAAGTTTCAACCGAAATAAATAAAAAAAGCAAAAAGACAAAATAACCTTCAAAACCGCTTATATCCAGGTTAGGGAGGTAAAACACACGGTTTCAAATGTTGAGGGACGACGGTTACCTGGTAGATTACTACTTACCATTCTCAGTGATATAGATGGGTGGGTTTCCGTATTTGTCCTTCATGATCATAAGAAGTTCCTTCAGGCCTTTCTGGTATGATTTGAGCCAATATACTCCTGTCTGCAAAATTTAATTCAAAATATTTAATTATTTGTCATTACAGGCATTACAATAGAAAACAACAGATTTGTTCAGTTTTATTAAAAAAACATTTGTCAAGTCTATGCCACTTCACTTTGTGTTTGTAAAAGTTTACCCAAGTTTGAGCCTGTGATGGTCACATGATTAGAGCTTTGTATGAAATTCAGCATTTTAAGAATATATTTTATAAAAAAATCAACCAAGTAGTAGGAAGATACATACTTCAGGACCAATCGATTTCCCGTCATTTCCTTCCGCTGGTTCAACAAAAGAATAGCGATACATGATTAGTATTATAGTGCCAAATTTTTATAATAGTGGAGTGGTAGGGTTAGTTCCCAACTATATTCTTACTTGTAAGTCTGGCATAAGAATCTTCAGTGTTCACCATTGGCGAAAATCCTGAAGAAAGATCGATGTGCTCGGCGAACATAGATGTGTAGTAGTTGAGCCCCATCATGTCATACGAATGCACTAGCTTCTCTTTCTCATCATCTCTAAAGTACGGTAACCGATTGCCCACTAGTGATCTCATGGAGAAGGGATAATCACCACGAAACACTGGCTCCATGAACCATCCTAGATTGAAGTCAATGGCTCTTTCTCGGGCCTGTTTATCTAGAAATGTCTCTTCATCATAAGGCTCAAAATACATTACGTCAAGTGCCATCCCTATGCGTCCATTTGTACCCTACAAATAATTAAGTTGATCTCGGTCATTTACATATATTAGCACACTACCAGTACCTATTATTTTGAGACAGAGAGCGACAGTTTTGGTCTATGTAGTACCTTGTAACTCTTGTACAAATTAGCAACCTCAGCATGAGCTAGGAGGAGGTGGTGCCCAACACAGTATGGTTCGCTGAGTGAGTCACCATGTGGAATGGCACACGTGCCCCCAGGTGAGCACCTCCCAGGGGCGTGGCCCCCCGTTCCGTAGGAAAATGAAGAAAATATGTGAGGCTCGTTAAAGGTGAACCAATTCTTCACCTTGTCCCCAAAGTGCTCAAAGCACACCTTGGCAAAGTCTGTGTAATCCTTTCTGCCCAAATTGCAAACCCATATGTTGTTCAGTAGTAAATAGTATGTCAGTTAATTGAGACTTTTTGAATGATAAAAGAATATTATATATTGATTGGGATATATAATTTTAACAATATTTTAGTTTACAGTGTTATATCTATTTATAGTGTTATATATATTTATATTGTTTGGTTGGGTGAGAGCCACTGGACTATGTTATTGTACATGATAAACACTACAAATCCCAACTTCTTACTTACACGATCCTCCTACTTAAGAAGCCACCATACTTGTCTTGCAATGCTTGAGGTGTGTCCCAGTGGAAAATTGTTACATATGGCTCTATGCCTGAGTAGCAATAAATAAGTATTGCTCTGTGTAAGCTTTTGAGCATTGTACTACTTCATCATGTAGCAATTAATGGAAGGAGAAATAAACAATCATTGGGGTTGTTGTAGTTAAGGTTTTCACCATTCTGTTTTAACAAGTTGATCAGTTTTTTGTAGTACTGAATGCCTTGATAGTTTATGCCTCCTTCGAGCGTCCCCTCTGAAAACCATAAGAATGATCATTGAGCACAACGTCTTTGTTTTTTTAATTTAGTCGTAGTACAAAACATAATAGGATATTTTTTGAACTTATATTACTTGGAAGTATTCTCGACCAAGAGATGGAGAACCTATAGGCATCCATGCCCATTTCCTTCAGCATCCTGACATCCTCCTGCAGGTCACAAAAGCTGACAACATAAATAATGAAGCCAGTGTATACGACGTGCATGCTTAGATGGCATTCGTGCACATTCCTAAATCTTTTTCTTTGAAAAAATGTTCATGTCCAAAGTGTATCCGTTGATTGAGGGTTGTATGTGATTAGTTGTGTCTTGGATCTTCTGAAGACGAGCTGCACTGCATTTTAACAGGTAGCTAGTTAATGGAATCTTGATTGGTACTTACTTCATAGAGATGGTAGGAGTTGACTGCAACATCCCCATTGCTCCAGCCATCTATGTTCTCTATTCATACACATGACGAATGACATGATGTTACAGAAAAGTTTTTTTTTTGAAACGAATGATGTTACTGAAAAGTGAACAAAAACAGAACAAGACTGAGTATGTTACCGGGATGATTGTGACAGAAGTGGTCCCAAGTGCTTGGCCCCTTGCCACCTTCATTCCAAGCACCTTCAATCTACAGAGAATAGTGCATAACATTCCATATCAACCAAACCACATACATGAACATGCATTCAACTATCGTATATTTCTCTGAGATGTATTAGTTACACTCATAAAACTTGGCGATATTTTCACTCGTCTGGCAAATAAGATATATACATTATTAGTGTTCGAAACAGTACTTGGTATGCTGCAGTGGAGGCGCCAAAGACAAACCCATTGGGGAACCAGTCCCTTCTTGGAATTTCCAAACGCATGAGATGTGCATGTCCCAGCTCACTGCATGTCCTTTCTGGCCGTGATCTAAGGCTAACAAAGTTACGCTTTCTCCTACTCTTTTGTGGTGAAGATAGGCGCCATGCCAAATGGTCACTGTTTGGTCCTACTACTACATGGCTTCTTAGGCCTGCAGGATGGGCAGTGTGAATCAGGGCACAAGTAAGTAGAGCCATCTCTTGCTATCTGGCTAAAGGTTTTGAGCTGCTTGAGTATGAGTTTCCCTTGTGGTAGGCTGATGCATCTATTTATAGATGGGGATGCCAAATCCATCAGAAAAATGCATTTATAGATATTTTGCGAAAGCTAGCGCTTTGTCGCCAAAATATATGTGACTAATAGCTAGAATTTTTTCCTAGTCCAAAATGTCTATGCATCATGGACCACGATCCCCAACCATCGGCTTTTGCGCGTGTGGCAAAGAACACGATGGCTTGTGTACGTACGATGACTTGATTGGGAGCTAATGCAATGTGGCGAGAAACACGAACTGCTACCGGACATCTCGGCGCGCATTGTCACCGACGTGGACGTGCCATTAAGGCATTAAGTATGACGTGCCACTGTTACCAGCAAGCTAGAGCCAGCTACGTGTAACACGACGGAAATTAATCGGGTTGGACGATGAGTTGCCGTACATGCTGGACCACATGTCAGACACTACTACACACTTACAGTATGGACAGACCAGCTTCTTCGTTCGTCCAACATAGTACGAGAGGCACGTTAATGAACTGACGTGCGACGTCTTTATACTATGCATGGTGAAACATGTACCGTCAAGAATATTTGTAAAATTTTTGCAAAAGGAGATAAACACGAGACTCAATATAATAAGCCGCCAAATTAATTCTTTTGCCGAGAGGGTCGTCCTTTTTTACAGCCCTGTTTAGTTCACCAGAAATCACACTGAACATCATGCCTCCTCTAACAAAACACGCTTCTCACTGTTTTCACCACTTTTGAGCAACTAAATAAACAAGCCCAGTCAGATCCTTTGGTGACGGTTTTCAACGGAAATGGGCTAACAGATACATGTATGTATTCACATGCCAAACAAGAGGCGGCACATTCACACGGGCCAAAACAAAACAAACAAAATCGATCCACCTTGTTTGAACTGCTGCCTAATTAAGTTCGGATGTTAACGGACACTGTGGATTCAGATACAAATATAAATTCGGATGTTAACTGATACTGTGGATTCGGATTGACATTAGGGCAAGCTAATACTTCGATTTTCACGATGGCAATTAGTAAGAATATATTTTAATCATTTGTTTAAAAAAAAAGTAAACTCATTATAAAACACATGTCACATCCGGTTTGAGAAAAACAAACCGAATGCATCTCATATGTGCGTCAGGATTAAGTTTCGCACATATGATAGATTCCATGAATATACAGAACACAAGGTTACAACGGAAGGAATAAAATAAACACATTACAATGATATTCTAGTGGTGGAATCTTCACCACAGGCAGTTGACTGGGGCTTACGTGCACCTAGGAATCTTCATCACTGAGGTGCTCCACACCTTCTTCTACTTCTGATTCAATTTTTAGCAAGGGTGAGTACATTTATGGTTAGTACTCAACAAGTGGGGGGAAATGCAAGCTTTCAAAAAAGGCTTGGTTAAGAGCATTCGACATTTTAGTTGGTCAAATTTTATTAGCAAGCACCTAGTTACTAAGGTATAAGTATATATCAATCCAATTTAGCATAATAGATATCCATAAGCATGATTATCATAACCAAGTAACTACGATTTAGGTTATTCTTTCGATATATTAATCATGAGAGGATCCAGGCCGATCATAACCACGAACATGGCTTTTATAACAGTTTTTACACTCTGCAGAGGCGGTAGTAGTTTTCACACTGCTACATAATACATTATCATAGGCGGTCAGTCTGGGTTATCACGGGCGGGCAAAGCGTCCACCTCCGCTATGGGGCTTCTATTAATCGGGGTTTTTCGGAAGCGGATGCCCAACCGCCTCTGTTAATGCTATTAACAGAGGTGGTCGGTTTACCACAACCGCTTATGTTAACGGATTAACATAATGGTGTCCTCTTCAATTAAGTTCACATTAACAAAAGTAGTCACTTTAAGTTGACCAGTTCTGTTGATGTATTAACAGAAGTGGTTGCCGGTCGTAGGCCGCAGCGACTGGCGGCCATTAACCGAAGTGGGTAGGTGGATTGTCCGTCTCCAATAAGAAAAGATAGTGTCTTCTAAAATCGTATTTGTAGTAGTGGTTGTACACTTTCACCATAATTCGCGTAAAATCTCTAAATAACTTTAAACCCAGCCGTATAGTGCAGGCTAGGCACGTATCACACTTTCGAGGTGTGACTGCATAGGGACTCTATGAGGCATTTACAAAAAAATCCCTATATGTACGTGTTTCCTCCCCGATATTGGCAGTACTTGACAAGCCAAAGCTTCCTTCACTACTCAGGCTAATGCACAACCCAGTAACCCACCCCACAAACAGTTCAAACGCAGCATATAGTTCATCTAATTATTCAGCCAAGACCATAGCCAATATGGTATTGTGGTTGTACTGGAAAATCTCAGGTTGCCAATCCATGTTCCGATGAATCTTATGGTCTTGTATTACCAACGTTCATCATATACATATATATCATGTTCAATAAAACCCACCATGATCCAAGATTGAGCAACTAGCACAGTTACCCAACATCAAGGTAAACCCAAGTGTATCAAGGCTTAGGTGAAAAGAAATAGTCATCCTTAAATAGGACCCATCAAATTAATGCAATACATACATAAGTAAACTTTAATTAACATGATATTGTATAGGATAAAAGAGAGTATGTAGAGGGAGAGAAATCCACTTGCCTTTAGTCCGGATAAAAGATTGGTATAGCTCATGGTCTTCACAACTGAATCTTCGAATACCAATAAAAATTCTTGAGGACCTCAAAGCATGATCTTCAACTTTACTTGACCAACATATAACGTCACATGAGCACATACAAGAAAACAAATGTACAAATAAATAACAATACACCAAACATAGGCAACAATAGTAAATAAGCATAAGATCAGATTGAGGTCTCGGCAAGGATCGCGAGGGCACAAGAAATGTTTAAAACAGAGCTACGATTAAAAAGATACAACTATCAGAAGATTTAATATTATAAAAGAAAGCAAAGACTAAAGGCTTTGTTTATTTTATATAACAACATATATGAAATGAGTATTTAAGAGAAATATTCAGTAGTTTGATTAATACAAATTAAAGTATTAACTTTTGAAAAGAATTGTATCTGAACATCTACTCGAATGACTTTATTATTCATGTTCAACTAGTCAAATTTCCATTTATAAATACATTTATATTCAGATTAGTCAAATTAGCATATAATTATGAAAACTCACGATCAACTTATGTAGATTTTATTCATAAAACAAATTGAATAGCCATTAATCAAACCGAGGTAATGAAATTGTTATAGCTAGTTAAATAAGAATTAATCAAGTTAACATTTATTTAAGACAACTGATGTATAAACATAGTTAAGTTTTATTTCGAAAATAGATTCAATAATGAACATTAAACAAATTAAATATTAGTTTGTAAAAGCAATATATAAGTTAATTAGCTTTTATTTGTAAAATCATATGAAACAAGCATTAACCAGATTAACATATTTGTTTATGAAACCATGGGACATAATTCTAACCATATTTTAAGTATAAAATGTGGGTTCAGTAATGATTAATCAAATTGACTTTGATTATAAAACATGAAGGCAGAACTCTAATTTGCTTTTAATTTAGAAAACTACAATGACAAGTGTTAAGCAAATTAATATTTTATTTAAAGTACACCGCCAGTTTCTAAATTTGTATTATTGTGTCAACCCGGTCCCTAAACTCACAAATCGACCATTTAAGTCCTCAAACTTGTTCGGATGTGTCATCCTAGTCTCTAAGCTTGCAAACCACCCGTTTAGATCCTCAACTTGTCATTTGTGTCATTCTGGTACTTAAACTTTGTTTGTAATATCATTTGAGTGAAAACAGAACGATCTAAAAACTTTGTATAAAAAAGAATTCATAACTTTTTCATAGGAACTCAAATGAAGACAAAATTTATATCAAAATTGTAGATCTCGATGTGACCCTACAACTTTGTTGTTGAAAATTTTTAGAATTAAAAATGTTAAGGCTCTCAAAATATTATTATATATTTACAGATTTTCAATTGAAAATTAAATTTTTGGACAAAAAAACACTTAAAATCAAAAACTTTTTAACTATAAAGTTGTAGATCATGTCGAGACCTATAATTTTGATATATATGTTTTCTTCATTCGAGTTTATATGAAAAAGTTATTAATAATTTTTTCGATATGAAGTTTTCAAATCATTCTATTTTGACTATGATGAGACTAAAAATTAAGGTCCGGGATGATATAAGTGAACAAGTTTGAGGACTTAAATAGGTGATTTATAAGTTTAGGGACCGGAATGACAAAGCCGAACAAGTTTGAGGACTTAATCGGTCGATTTGTGAGTTTAGGGACCGGGTTGACACAACCGTACAAGTTTAGGGCCCGGTGACACACTTTACTCTTTTATTTATTCTAAACACAAAACATGGTGAGGCAGCATGGTCAGATCGACACGAGCAAAATAAAGTCACAGCCGCCGGCGTGCCACCACTGTCATCCGCCGCCGCGGCGCCGCTACTGACCGTGGCACAGCACGGTCGTGGAGGCGAGCAAGCAGCGCTGGGCGGTGGGGGTGGGCAGGCGGCGGCGGGGAACGAAGCACACATGAGCTGCTTACGTGGATGCCAGCGACGATATAAACCAGTCTGGTATGAAGCGAGGGGGTAAAGTGTACCGGTTTGTAGAGATTGAGGTTGTGAATTAGACAGTATTGTAGATTGGGGTTAAAATTTAGACTAAGTAGAGTTTAGGGGTTAACATAGACTTCTTCCTATTATTTCGCATGGCACTGTTTTTGACTGGCGTTCGTTTTCGCTGGCTGCGTGGCGCTCGTGTAGTTTCGTTTCTACTAGTAGTTTGGCTGGCTGCATGGCGCGCGTTAGAATTTTTATTTTTTATTTTTTGGCCTGGCGCTCGTATTAGTACTATTCGCGCTCGTTGGCTGTGGCAATTTTTTTCCTGTGCGCGGGCTGAGAATGCCGACGCTTGTGTAACTGCTTCCCCGGTCTCGGAGTCCAGCGCCTTCTCTGCGTCCGGCGGCGGTAGCATCTCCGGGTCCGGCATCACCACCTCCATGGCGCGAGCTAGCGAGGCGAGTAGCTCACTCATGACAGAGAATGCGACGGTGAGCGCGAGCAGCGGCGGCGCGTGGCGTTGCGCGAGCAGCGACGTGAGCTAGGGACGAGAGCACGAGAGTGCGGTGAACTGCAAGGCGGCGCGACTGCGTGAGCAAGCAGATGAGATGAGACCTGCAAGGCCAATTGGGTGGACGCGGTGCAGAGGGAATCTGAGGCGCAGCACGGAGTAACTACGATGCTGAGATCAAAGAGCCAAGGGCAATAGCGTCCAAAATGCGCACGTCCGCTCCAAAACGTCCTTCTTTCTGCAAACGACCGAACGGCCAGAACGTCGTTTATATCCGATACTGAGGGAGCATGAGCTATATAAGTCTGAACACGATAAACTGAAGATTACAGGAGCTAGTAGAGAAGACTCGTAAGACACAAGGAAACAATACTCGCGAAAAGGATAAAGCTTGGGGTTAGATCTGGAAAAGAGATGGATCTTCGGTCATGATGCAAGGATCTAATCTAATCAGGGTTTCTCGGGTATAGATATCCAGATACCCTATGCTTTTCTATTTTCGTTAGGATTCCTATTTTGTAACCGACTAGGATACTTCCTATGTAACCCTACCCCCTGAGATATATAAAGGAGGGTAGGGGTCCCTAGATCGGCACGACGGCTCAACAGGCCCAAGATCTCCACAACAGATCCAATCTACAAGGAATACAAACCACACTGCATACAGGACGTAGGCTTCCTCACCTTGAGGCCCGAACCTGTCTAAATCGTGTCTCTCGTGTTTCTTGTCACCATCTTGTTCTTGATTCTCAACGACTTCCCCATTACTCAATTAGATCTACACTGTGTGGGCTACCCCCTCGTAGGATCGCCGGTCTAAAAGACCGAAACGGTTCTCGGAGGGCCTAACTACAAAAGCTTTAGAGCTTCTCCCATGGCCGACGTGTTGCCTTGGGCATCACGCTCGTTGGCAACTCGGTGACCTAGGGCTGCAATGGAGTGGATGGATCAAAGGAAGAGGATGAGGGGGTTCCGTTGGAGTGCTCACCTTATACTAGGACGATCTGTGGTGGCTGGAATTCGGCCCGTGGCGAGAGGTAAATGGACTTCACGTGACGGAGCTTCTCTGGCAGAGGAACGGCGACTAGGATGGGTGGAATCGATGCTTCATGTCTTGGTGATGTGGCTAGGGTAGCCGAATAGGACAGCAAGGGCTCCATGGCGGTGGATTGGGTCACTGAACTTAGTAGTGGCAGGCGACTCAGTTCGGCTACAACGCACTCAATCGGCGGCAGCACTAGGGTTTTAGATTGCTGATAAAGGGTGTTCGAGGGGATGGTGGCACCTTTTATAGGCTCAGGGCAGGAGATCTGGGCATGCGCGCCAAGAGAAGGGTGTGACGGTGCAGTGCGCTTGCTCGTGCTTGAGCACGAGCCTGGTTCGTGCGCGGTTGACAAAGGAGCTGACGGGTGGGACCCGCTTGTCAGCGTGACAGGAAGAGAGAAACACATATCGTGCCTCCAGTGTCATGTGTGAACATTGTTCCAGTAGATCAGTAACTGCTTCCGTGCGCTTATTATTTAACATCCAAGCTTGATAGCCATCTTGTTGATCTCCTGCGAGACCCCTAGCAACATATGCACCTCTTCTTTGGCCATCTCCACCAGCATGTTTTGGACGTAGGATGCCAAAGCATCGAGGACGGCCGCCATTAATTGGGTTTTTTTCTGTAAAAATGATAGACCAAATATCAGGACTGACTGGCTATTATTTACACCGTCGGCACTCCAGGCTACAGTAAATATTCTCTGCTCGTTCCTTCTTATCCAGTACAAAAACAGATGGTAGCATCCATTGAAAGATAATTAGGTATATGTTTGTCTTTAAGGCCGATATAGATCATCCGTGATGCAACTCAATTTGGTACATACTTCTAATAATTAGAATCAAACAATAAAGCCCTGATTTTCCCTTGCCAAATTGAAACTACTCTGCAGTGGTTCATGCTGTAGCGGCTGCAAATTTTTGGCACTGTTGCTAAGAATCTGAGAGAAAGAGAGAGCCTGAAGGAGGAAGATATAGACCACGAGAAGGACATCAAGAGTGAGAGAGTATGCACCTTAATTCGAAGGGTTTTGTAATTTGTTGGATCTCCCGCGTTTGCTCCTGGTGGAGGGCTACTTTGTTTCTTGTTCAAAGCATACTCTGAATTGTTTGCATTGCATCAGTGTGTACGAGGAAAGCCAGGCATACATATCGATCGGTTGATGAATTATTGAGCTGACCCAACAAGTCTCCTCAATCGACCCCAGACAAGGACATAAAGACCAATATCCAGGACTATATAATATAGTTAGGAAAAAAGCATGACTGTAGCCACAGTTTTTAGATCAAATCCTTTAAATGTTTTTTAGAAAATCTTTAGTGGGCAATAATTTGATTGCTTGGGAATTTCTAATAGTGAGAATTATGGATATCCAACTGAATGATTGTAGAGAAACTTTTGGTCGTTACACCTTTTCTTCGATTGTTATATGGCTAAATTTATTTGGAGAATAGTATAAGTTCCTTTTAATCCTACTAGTAGCGTTCACCATGTGTTTGATAACTAGCTACAGAGGATACATAAGAAACAGAAGTATAAAATCTTGGTTGGACTACGTATTATGTTTTGGGTAATGTGGTTGACTAGAATGATATGGTTTTTAACAAGATACAAGTTGCTTCTTATATGCAGGTCATTTTAAGAGGAATGTATTAGATATATTTTTAGGTGTTGCTAGGGACAGAGGAGGATCGACCACAAATAAATTGGGGATGTTGTATGCTTAAAAGTTTGGATATGTAAATCTACGGCTGAAATGGATGGAGTTTTAGTAATAGACTTGGGCATAATTTCTCTCCAACGATGGCTTTGTTTGGAGTACCTTTCAGTGAGCCTGAGCTCGTTTTGTTTTGTTGGATTGTAATAATGAATTATTTGGTGCATTGGTCGATGCAGAGCCTAGGATAATGAAATATATATTCTCCTTCCAAAAAATAATACAATGCTTCCGTCTACCCAGTGAAGGGAGTCACCTTTAAGATGGTTATTCAAATCACAATCACTATCCTAGCTAGCCGCCTAATAATAGTAGGTGTGCGCATATGTAAACTAATTTAGGACTAACCAAATTCTAAAGAGCTCTCCTTGAAGACAACGGTAAAAGGTTGATGGCGAGGTACCAACAACTCCGTTGGTCAGCTCTGATAAATTGATTGGCAGCCTCTTGACCTTCCACCAGTAGATGTCGGTCAGCATCAATCAAGTATTATATTTCCTTGTTCGTTTATTCTGCTTTGCTGATACGCTAAGACTACAAACTGTACCCAAAAAAATGCCATTGCTTCATGTAAAGAAAAGGAAGCTCCAGCGCCCGCCACTGTGAGCAGAGTTCCAGGGCTCCCTCCATGCCTCGCGCCAGGCCCACCTTGCGTCCGCAGCAACTGCCTTCGCACGACGGAGAGCAGAGAGGGCATCCACCTCGCCGCGCCGGCCGTTGCTTCCCAACCGTGGCAGCAACATAAGCACAGAGGAGGGGAGGGGAAGAAGGAATCAAAACACAAATCGTATGCAATCGAAGCAAAAAAATCGAACAAATCTAACAGAATCCACCAAATCGAGCCCATGGCCACCGGGATCCGGTAGCCCGGCTTCACGTAGTGTGACAGGGGCAGAAGACTGCCTGCTCTCCTCGCGCCGCCTGCCAAATCCACATCAGCAGCAGCCCCACGCCAGAAAAATCCGTGGCCCACAGCAGCCTCACGCCGGAGGCGTGGCGGCCGCAAGGAGGCGAAGATTAGTGGCCTGGGGATTGCAGTTGGGACGGGCATGGAGAGCGGCCGTGGATGGAGGTGGTGGGCCCAAATCAAGCAGGCACCGAGCACCGTACCATGGAGCTCGATCCCCACCTTCAAGCAGGTCGCCTTGCACGGCTCCAAGGCCCAATGCGAGCTGCAGCAGCTCAACAACCTACTTGCTGCGGGATTGATCCCCGCCGCCGTTGACACTCGCAGTACCTGCCAGCACGTCACGAGAAATAACTTGAAGGGGTGGCGGAGAGAACCAGAAGGAGGGGAAAGAAAAGAAAGGGAGAAAGAAAAAAAAGAGAAAACAGAAAAATAATAAAAAAAGATGAAAAAAGAAAAGTAAAAAGAAAAGAAAAAAGAATATAAAAAGAGATGGAAAAGGAGAATGAAAAAAAGAAAAGGTAAATGAATAGAAGGGGATAGAAAAAGAAAAGGAAAAGAAAAACTGATGATAGAGGGGGAGGAGATGGTAGTTGGGATGGTTGAATAAAATATCAGGTAGGTGGTATAGATGAAAAAAATATTTAGCCTGATTGGTGCGGGAGAGACTGGTATACAAGAAGGAATCTTGATGATCAAGACAGAATATAACTTTTAGAGGGAGCAGATAGAGTAACACCAATACAGATTGTCTAAAGTTGGCTATATAAGCAGCGCACTAAGAAAAGCATTGCTTGTACGAGACCAAGTGAAGCAACTTGGCTGTTGCTTCTTTAAATTTTGCAATCAACTACCCCCATTTCGCAACAACAAATTGTTTTTATTTAAAGGCAACGTATCCTATGGAAACCAACCTCTTCGTGGAAACTATGGAAACTAAAATATGGGCCACACGTTTTTGTAAATCACTCCTCCCACCTCCCCTGAGTTTTGCAAATTAAATCACCCCTTTCACCTGATCTAGGCGAGCCCTTGGATCAACATCATGTGGTCCAGATTGAAGTTTCCATAGTTTTCATGGGAAATTGGTTTCCACCAGATATGTTCCCTTATTTAAAACACATAAAGTGGAAATAACATTTGCTGAAATAGACAGCCAACGCACACAAGAACTATCATCAACACTACTTATGTATGAAACCAGCATAAGTATTCCGGTCATTTCCTATCTCCAGTTCAACACCCGGAGAAAAATCTGTAGATCCATAATTCCCCTGCGGAAAGCTCAGGTGCATACATCATCCTTTGATGGATATGCCCATTAAAACCATTTGGTAACATTGGAGGTGTCTACGAAAGTGAGCAGCATGACGAGCGGCTGCTGATGAGTGAGCACCTGCCGCCGGGGAGGAACCGGTGGTCGCGACGAGGACGCTGGGTCGTGTCCCCGCTCGGGAACAGAGGAGCAGGACTCTCCGGCGAACCTGCAAGTTTCCTACCTCACGAGAAGACTCTCTACACCTACTCTCGTTCCTTCATATTCGCTTGCAGGAGCAAAGGGCAACAGGTATGGATCTCGTTTTTGGCCACTGGAAGGGGAGGTAAGCTTAGAGGAGGAGGGGGATGAGGAAGGTGGGGAGTCGCCGGATTCCCTAGGGGATGAGGATTTCTTCCAAGATGCGATTCGAGCTGGTTTCTCTGTGGATGAGCTAATGAGAGCAGAAGCTCTAGCAGCTAATGCCTCCCCAAAGTTTGCTTCGGCTCACGGTGTTACAGGGCATGCTAGGCATGTGAGAAGACTGACAACGAGGGTGGTCGACGCGGTGGCAGAGCTACGGGTGCCGTGTGGCAAATGGCAGGGCCCGCTGCCGAAGCCTCGTATCACCCCACGGATGTCCCTAGGGGATGTGTGGGTTACGGACCAGCGCTCAGGGGATAGGGGAAGCGCCCGGCGGCTCCTGGCCGAGCTGGAATCAGAGGCCAGAGCCTCATTCAAAAATGGTGGCCCGGCGGCGCCAGAGTCCGTGGTGGCGGCGGCGCCAGCGAGCAAAGATGGGAAGAAGACATCAGGGGACTGGTCGATGCAAGTTAGTGGGCTGTATGGGCTAGGTTGTACCGATATGGGGGCCCAAAGAAGGTTTCGGTGTGCTGATGTCCTTGGGCTCCTCTTTGCTGCGGGAGGGAAGCCCAGGCATCTATTGCCGGGCCACTTTTGATCTGCCATTAATTTCCTACTAGGTGCTGGCGGCAATTTTTACCCAGCACGAAACACGGACTTTAAAGCTGATGCGGCGAACGTTTCACCTTCTTCAAAGGCAGACGTCTCGGCTTCGACACCTGAGAGCTTTAGTTCTAAAGACCGCTCATCGCGTGCTTCTTCTCCAGCAACGAAGTTCCCAGAGAGGCTACCAAGTGAGGAGATGCAGCGAGGAGGTGGTCCACTAGGGATGGCGGGCACTAGTGCGCGCGGTGCCGCTGCTATGGCTGCTGCGACGTGGGCCCGCGATGGTGGCGGTTTTGGTTGGGCTGGACAGACTGACCGCTTTGGTCGGTCTTTCCCTAGGCCTGGTCAAATGGGAAGACATGGGAGCCTAGATGGATACCGCAATGAAGAAAATGAGACAAGGATGGGGAGAGGATGGAATGTTGGCCCGGGACATGCTGTTCGTGAAAGAGATTCAGCGCCAGGGGGGCAGGGCCGAGGCTGGCTGCGTCCGGACAGGGATGCAAGGGGCTTCGGCCGAGGCTGGGTAGATCGTCGTGGTGCCCATAATCAATATGGGGGGGGCGTCATGATGGTAATTCCAAGGGCCCGGAGGGGGTGTACGTTCGCATAGGAAGGCAAATAGTGGAGGCCTCTGAGGGTGGAGACACCAAACTGGAGGAAGCAGAAGGGGAGGAAGATGTGGAGGGAGAAGGGATTAAGAATTGAATCAAATGTTCAAGGTGTACTAGGAAAGGGCACATGGCTGCTAAGTGCACAACCGAGGTGTATTGCGTTATCTATGATGGGCATGACCATGTAAATCATAAATGTCCAGTGCTCAAAATGCTGAGCCCTGTTGCTCATGCAGTGGGGTATGCAGTACATGGTCTTGGTTTTTATCATATCCCACATTACCTTTGTCTAGGGCAAAGAAGGACACTAAGATGGCTTTCATCCGGGTTACAGGAGGCCAGCTGTCCATGGAACAGATGATAGCACAGATGTGCAGAATTTTTCCTGGGAAATGGAGGTGGGAGTTGGAGGCCCATGGACAGAGTGGTTTCATCACAAAGTTTCCATCCAAGACTGACCTACAGAGGGCAATAGCTTTTGGCGGGGCTGATGTCATTGGTGAGGAGTGCCCTCCGGGAATTAGGCTCCGATTTTCAGAGTGGCATGAAAAAAAAGAAGGATATTTGCTACCAAAAATCTGGGTCAGAGTTTTTGGACTCAGGAAGGAGCTGAGGGAGTTCCATGAACTCTGGGCTGTGGGCTCAATGTTGGGATCAACTCAGACAGTTGATATGGAAGATACCAGGAAGAATGACTATGGAAGGATTTATATCGCTGTACTCAACCCAGGTCTGATCCCATCTCGTTTGGATGTGGTGATCGGAGACCATTACTTTGAATTGGAATTTGAGGTTAAAAAGATGGGAATGGATGAAAATGGAGAAGAAGAGGAAGTAAAGTGGAACAGGGAAGGACAGGAGGAAGGAGAAGAGGAGACAAGTGAGGTTCCTAAAGGGTCCCATGAGAGGGATGATCCCGAAAAGGACAGAAACCACAAAAGATCGAGAAGCAATGATAAGGATCAGGGGAGTGGTGCGGAGTTGTCGTGGTTGTTGTCCTTAAAAGAGCAGGTGCAGAATATGAATGAACAGCAGTTTGCTGCTTTCATTAGGGGAAAGGATGAAGAGATAATTGATATGTCAGTTGGTATTGCTCTTGATAAAGTTGCAGACAAGGTCATGGCTGAAGATTGTGAGAAGATTAATGGGGAAGCTTATGCAGCCAACCCATCTGACCACATCGAGGGAGGAGTGATGACAATGGAGGTGGATGGGATTGCAGCACCTAGGTCTGATCAAGTAAGGGGTGGAGAGGCTGATGGGAACAGAAAGGTGAATACTACTCAGAGTAAGGCTGAGGGGGTGGATAAAATGATGGCGGCGGCTGCTATACCAGAGGTGATAAAGTCACCTACAAGGTCCAGCCCAAGGCTGAAGGATGCTTCTAATGAAGTCACCATGGCCAAGGTCTCAAAAAGGGCGGCGGAGAGGGCTCTTGATGTGGAAGGTAATGCTTCGCCTCACTCATTTACTGCTGATTTTTTCATGTGGTAGATGCGGCCTGTGTTCTAAAACAGATTGGTTTGTCTAGCGGTCCTTCTAAATGGGAACTAGAACGATCAGTGTTAGAACTCTTTAGTTTTGATAAAAATAGGCGTCTAGTTGGTGTGGGTAGTGAGGATGGTTTTTTTACGAGCAAGAGTATGAAGTGGAAGATGAAAGTATCGAGGAACTCGAGAGAAGAGACTATTAGGAATCTGTGTGGGGATTTAGTAGAAGAGGTTTTTGATGAAGACACCTATCACCTAAGAAGTGATACAAAGAAGCTCTTCAAACCATCACAAACTGCGTTCATGCCAGGAAGATATATCCTTGAGGGGGTAGTCATTCTGCATGAGACCCTGCATGAAATACAAAGGAAAAAATCGAGTGGGCTAGTCTTAAAGCTGGACTTTCAGAAGGCTTACGACAAGGTAAATTGGACCTTCCTCCAACAAACCTTGAGAATGAAAGGCTTTTCACCCAAGTGGTGTGGATGGATTGAGAAAATAATTTCTGAAGGCAGTGTGGGAGTTCAAGTAAATGAGGACATAGGACATTTTTTTTCAAACAAAGAAGGGCTTGAGACAAGGTGATCCGTTGTCCCCTCTGCTTTTTAACCTGGTAGCAGATATGCTAGCTACTTTGTTAGCAAGAGCCAAAGAAACAGGACTGCTTAAGGGACTAGTGCCACATTTGATAGATGGAGGATTATCTATTCTCCAATATGTGGATGATACTATTCTCTTTTTAGAGAATGATTTTGAGCAGGCAAGAAATCTCAAGCTAGTACTATGTGCTTTTGAGAAGCTAACTGGCCTCAAGATCAATTTCCATAAGAGTGAATTGTTTTGTTTTGGTGAAGCAAAGGAGAGGACAAATGATTTTGTACAGCTGTTTGGTTGTAAGGAAGGTTCGCTGCCTTTTAAGTACTTAGGAGTCCCGATGAGCCATTGTAGAATCACTAAGAAAACTTGGGAAGTAATAGAGGAAAGGATACAAAAGAAGCTGAGCAGTTGGAAAGGAAAACAGCTGTCAGTAGGGGGACGACTTACTTTGATCAACTCAGTGTTGTCTTCCCTGCCTCTATACATGTTGTCCTTTTTTAAAATACCTAAAGGTATTCTGAAAAGGCTTGATTATTTCAGATCCAGATTTTTTTGGCAAGGTGACGGTCACAAAAAGAAATATAGGCTAGCAAAATGGTGCATCTTGTGTAAACCTAAAAGTGTGGGGGGTTTAGGAATTCTAAATCTAGAAGTTGAAAACCAGTGTCCGCTTTCAAAATGGTTATATAAGCTGCTAAATGAAAAAGGTGTGTGGCAGGAAATTTTGAGGAGAAAATACATCAAGGACAAAACTCTTTCACAGGTGACAAAGAGGCCCGGGGACTCCCAGTTTTGGACAGGTCTTATGGCTGTTAAAGAACAGTTTTTGGCTAGGGGTCATTTCCATGTTCAAAGTGGAATCCAAACTAGTTTTTGGAAAGACCTTTGGTTAGGGAATCAAACTTTGTGTACTAAATACCCTATGCTGTACAACATTGTGCGAAATAAAAATGCAACTGTAGGCCAAGTGCTAAGATCAGCTCCTCTAAACATCTCCTTCAGGAGAGGGTTAATAGGGGAGAATTTGAGACAGTGGCTGTCTCTTGTAGAAAGTTTGATGTCAGTGTCCCTAAATGAAGAGAGGGATGCCTTTGTGTGGGGTTTGACTAAGAACAAAACATACACAGTAAATTCGATGTACAATAATATAATGACAAATGAGAGGATACAAGAAGATTGCCTGAATTGGAAGGTGAAGGTACCACTTAAGATTAAGGTCTTTCTTTGGTATCTAATAAAAGGGGTTTACTTTAACAAAAGATAACCTTGTCAAGAGGAACTGGAAGGGCAGCACTTCTTGTTGCTGGTGCAACAGGGATGAGTCCATCAAACATTTGTTTTTTGAATGTCATATGGCAAAACTCGTTTGGACTATCATATCGTTTTAGTTTTGGCTTTCAGACGCCGGTTGATAACTCAGACATGTTCGGACCTTGGGTCCACAACTGTCCTAGAAAGTATAGAAGTCATGTCTTAATCGGTGCAATAGCTGTTTGCTGGGCAGTATGGTTGAGTAGAAATGACATTGTTTTCAACAAATCAAGTTCTCATAATGCTTTGCAGGTGCTCTTCAGGGCGACATACTGGATTAGATGCTGGTCAAAGATGTCAAAAGAGGAAGAGGGAGAAGTGCTGAGGAAGGGCTGTCAGCAAATTGAAGTTACTGCGATGGAAATGCTCAATAGATTTGGGTGGAAACACAGGAACAGAATAGAGGTTTAAGACAGACTCCCTGTCTTTTTCTGGTTATTATTATGTCTGCTATGTTTGGCAAACTTGCAAACTTTGTTTTAGTAGAGCCGTGTGGCTGAGTTAAGGGTTTATGAACCTTGTCAGGATGCTTGTATTTCAGGTTATAGGCACTCACCAGGTGGGTGTTGAGACCGGTTTTCCTTTATCTAAAAAAAACGAAAGTAAGCAGCATTAAACTGGCTCTAGCTCAAGCTTCAAATGCAACACTGATGCTCCGCACATGAAGGGGCAAAATAATTTTGCTACTAAAGTGCTGGCTCTCTATAGAAACATTGTTTTTTTTATTCTTTAATTACATTACTCACAAATTTGGTATATTTGGTAAGGATATGTAATGGGTATAATTTTGTACCTCGGCACTTGGTCCTTAATTTGGCACATTTGTGGAGATGCTCGTTCTGGCGGATTGAGGACTGAGTAGTCTCCTTCATATGGATTCTTTAGACGTACACACCATACGTGCATTGTATAAGATTGTCTGATGGGGCTGAACCCGAGACTAGCTAGGAATTGACAATAATCCTATAGGAATTACGCAAATAATGGATGGGATTAGTGATGAGTTATTACACTTTAGCTTGGATTTGTCATGGCCTCTACTCCCCGTTTCAAATTATTAGGCATCCTAGATGCCATTTTGAGTATCTAAATTCGTAGCATCATCAAAAAATCTGGTAAAAAGGCAGGATGACTAAATAATTTGGAACGGAGGGAGTACTTCCCAAGAGGGAGGACTTCGCAGTCCATAGTTACACTGTAAATAAAGAACTAAATCCGCATCTAGAGTCACTTAACCAAATTAATTGAGCATGTTTGCTATTGTTACCTCACAAAAATAGCCACCATTCATAATATATACTCCCATTTCCCCACAAAAGAATGCAACAGGAACATAGCCAGGAATTGCATTCTTTTTTAGACTCATGAGCATTTAAGATTATTCTGGTAGTGAAATGGGCAAACCGCTTTTTCATGGGAACGCCAAACTATTTACCCTTATTTTACATGCGGATATCAAACTCAAAACTAATACACTACCGGGGAACCAGCCTTTAGTCTGTGCGTTCCAACCAAATGCATTGTCCGTGCGTTCCAGCCAAGCATGCATCTCAGTTACCGCTGACCAAAGCTGGCTTAAGGACGATGGCATGGTCATCATCAAAGACCTTTCTTGGGGCCCTGTTGAACTCGCTAAACCACCTGGCTGACTTCTTCATGTAACGCTTGAAGCCATCGTCGCGGTCGACGTAGATTAGGCCAAAACGTGGGGTGTAGCCATTAGTCCACTCGAAGTTGTCGAGCAGAGACCAGGCAAAGTGACCCTGCACCTCAGCACCCAAGCTGCAGAGGCAAAAATCAGATATCATTATGTGTATATGAGTATGTAGAAAGATGTATAGTCGTACCACAAAGTGAGAAGTCAATGCAGACTTAAGAGTATATGGTACTGTAGTGCCAAATGAATGAAAGGTAGGTTTTAGCATTGATAGTTACTCTATTGACTCTTTGATGGTTGAGATGTGGCGTTGGAGGTAATCTAGCCTTATGTTGTCATCCAATGCATCTTCTTTGGATAGATTGCCAGTATCAAGGTCCGCGGTCCCTGCACAAACAAGTAATGAATTCCATCTGTCAACAGTGTGACGTTGTCATGTATGTTTAATTTTTTGCTTAAACACTTGTGCTCTAAGAATGGTACACTTTTTCCATACATGATCTGCCCTAGCACACATAATACAGAGGTTGCTAGCCAAAAGAAACTATATGTATTGCTTTTAGAAATTTGAACCTACCTAGCAGGCTAGTACCATCCTTTTTTATTTTGTAAGATTAATGATTGTCCAAGTTAATGCGGATCATGCAAAAAAAAATTAGTAGTTACTTTTAATGTGAGGTTTTTAACCTTTCTATTAATCGAAAGCTGACGATTCAAACTCATTACCATGTCAAACTGCCGTTGAGGAAGAAATGCACAGATATAATGGTTACAAGTTGACAAAAATTCCATAAGAACCCATGGCTGACTGATATTATTTCGAAAATGCAAAAATATATAGTAGCACCAAGAGGCATGGATATATGTAAATTACTACTTACCATTCTCAGTGATATAGATGGGTGGGTTTCCGTATTTGTCCTTCATAATCATAAGAAGTTCCTTCAGGCCTTTCGGGTATAATTTGAGCCAATATAGTCCAGTCTGCAAAATTTAATTCAAAATATTTAATTATTTGTCATTACAGGCATTACAATAGTAAACAACAGATTTTTTCAGTTTTACAAAAAAAACATTTGTCAAGTCTATGCCACTTCACTTTGTGTTTGTAAAAGTTTACCCAAGTTTGAGCCTGTGATGGTCACATGATTACAGCTTTGTATGAAATTCAGCACTTTAAGAATATATTTATAAAAAAATCAACCAAGTAGTACGAAGATACATACTTCAGGACCAATCGATTTCCCGTCATTTCCTTCCGCTGGTTTAACAAAAGAATAACAATACATGATTAATATTATAGTGCCAAATTTTTATAATAGTGGAGCGGTAGGGTTAGTCCCCAACTATATTCTTACTTGTAAGTTTCGCATAAGAATCGTCGGTGTTCACCGTTGGCGAAAATCCTGAAGAAAGATCGATGTGCTCGGCGAACATAGATGTGTAGTAGTTGAGCCCCATCATGTCATATGAATGTACTAGCTTCTCTTTCTCATCATCTCTAAAGTACGGTAACCGATTGCCCACTAGTGATCTCATGGAGAAGGGATAATCACCACGAAACACTGGCTCCATGAACCATCCTAGATTGAAGTCAATGGCTCTTTCTCGGGCCTGTTTATCTAGAAACGTCTCTTCATCATACGGCTCAAAATACATTACGTCAAGTGCCATCCCTATGCGTCCATCTGTACCCTACAAATAATTAAGTTGATCTTGGTCATTTACATATATTAGCACACTACCAGTACCTATTATTTTGAGACAGAGAGCGAGAGTTTTGGTCTATGTAGTACCTTGTAACTCTTGTACAAATTAGCAACCTCAGCATGAGCTAGGAGGAGGTGGTGCCCAACACGGTATGGTTCGCTGAGTGAGTCACCATGTGGAATGGCACACGTGCCCCCAGGTGAGCACCTCCCAGGGGCGTGGCCCCCCGTTCCGTAGGAAAATGAAGAAAATATGTGAGGCTCGTTAAAGGTGAACCAATTCTTCACCTTGTCCCCAAAGTGCTCAAAACACACCTTGGCAAAGTCTGTGTAATCCTTTCTGCCCAAATTGCAAACCCATATGTTGTTCAGTAGTAAATAGTATGTCAGTTAATTGAGACTTTTTGAATGATAAAAGAATATTATATATTGATTGGGATATATAATTTTAATAATATTTTAGTTTACAGTGTTATATCTATTTATAGTGTTATATATATTTATATTGTTTGGTTGGGTGAGAGCCACTGGACTATGTTATTGTACATGATAAACACTACAAATCCCAACTTCTTACTTACACGATCCTCCTACTTAAGAAGCCACCATACTTGTCATGCAGTGCTTGAGGTGTGTCCCAGTGGAAAATTGTTACATATGGCTCTATGCCTGAGTAGCAATAAATAAGTATTGCTCTGTGTAAGCTTTTATGAATTGTACTAATTCATCATGTAGCAATTAAAATGGAAGGAGAAAAAAACAATCATTCGTTGTTGTAGTTAAGGTTTTCACCATTCTGTTTTAACGAGTTGATCAGGTTTTTGTAGTACTGAATGCCTTGATAGTTTATGCCTCCTTCGAGCGTCCCCTCTGAAAACCATAAGAATGATCATTGAGCACAACGTCTTTGTTTTTTTAATTTAGTCGTAGTACAAAACATAATAGGATATTTTTTGAACTTATATTACTTGGAAGTATTCTCGACCAAGAGATGGAGAACCTATAGGCATCCATGCCCATTTCCTTCAGCATCCTGACATCCTCCTGCCGGTCACAAAAGCTGACAACATAAATAATGAAGCCAGTGTATACGACATGCTTAGATGGAATTCGTGCACATTCCTAAATCTTTTTCTATAAAAAAATGTTCATGTCCAAAGTGTATCCTTTGATTGAGGTTTGTATGTGTAGTTTTTCCGCTGTGGGCTGAGGGAGTAATAAAGCTTTGTAGAAATATTTTTCCATTCTGAATGACAAATTATTCTGAAAAACATTTCGAATTCCCATCGATGTTATTAGTTGTCTCTTGGATCTTCTGAAGACGAGCTGCACTGCATTTTAACAGGTAGCTAGTTAATGGAATCTTGATTGGTACTTACTTCATAGAGATGGTAGGAGTTGATTGCAACATCCCCATTGCTCCAGTCATCTATCTTCTCTATTCATACACATGACGGATGACATGATGTTACTGGAAAGTTTTATTTTTTGAAACGAATGATGTTACTGAAAAGCGAACAAAAACCAGAACAAGACTGAGTATGTTACCTGGATGATTGTGACAGAAGTGGTCCCAAGTGCTTGGCCCCTTGCCACCTTCATTCCAAGCACCTTCAATCTACAGAGAATAGTGCATAACATTCCATATCAACCAAACCACATACATGAACATATTCAAACATCATATATGTCTCTAAGATGCATTAGCTACAATCATAAAACTTGGCGATAAGATATACTCACTCCCTTCCAAAATATAGCTACGTTAAGTGTTCAAAATTTATTCCAAAATATAGCTACATATGAGTTGTGAAGCATGATTGAATGGGTGAATGGACAAAAATATCCCTTTAGAAATTAATTGTCTTGTGGTACTAGTTATAAGTATGGAGGTATATAAGGCAAGTATAACTATCATATATACGTATATGGACATGTTTAATGAAGGGTATATGAGATATTTTATCACACTTCTTAATCTGTCCTAGAAAAGCTAAACATAGCTATATTTTGGAACGGAGGTAGTACATTATTAGTGTTAGAAACAGTACTTGGTATGCTGAAGTGGCGGCGCCAAAGGCAAACCCATTGGGAAACCAGTCCCTTCTAGGAATTTCCAAACGCATGAGATGTTGATGTCCCAGCTCACTGCATATCCTTTCTGGCCGTGATCTAAGCCTAACAAGGTTACACTTTCTCCTACTCTTTTGTGGTGAAGATAGGCGCCATGCCAAATGTTCACGGTTTGGTCCTACTATTATATGGCTTCGTAGGCCTGCCGGATGGCCAGTGTGACTCAGGGCACAAGGACGTAGAGCCATCTCTTGCTATCTGGCTAAAGGTTTTGAGCTGCTTGAGTATGAGTTTCCCTTGTGGTAGGCTGATGCATCTATTTATAGACGGGGATGCCAAATCCATCAGTGGAGTGTTAGGAAGAACGTAAGGTTATATTTGGCAGAAAAAAGAAATGTTCCCCTCTGGCTCAAATGCCACAAAAAATGCATTTATAATCCATAAAAAAACAAGAGAACATAGAGACATCAGAGTGGCACCTGTATACAAATTCGAACAAACATGAGGACGCACCACCAAAGATATAGATATTTTGCCAAAGCTAGCGCTTTGTCGCCAAAATATCTGTGACTAACCAAATTGATCTTAAATTTAAATCAGCTTTTTCACTTGCCGTTATCGGCTACGGCATTTGAGCAGTTGCAGTCGCTTTTGCATGCTCTTGAGCATAATGTCAATTCTGCTGATTCAGACTATGATTCATGGGTATATATCTGGGGATCTCCATTATTTACACCATCAAAGGCTTACAGACATCTCACAGGTACAGCCCCTGTGCACCCCATGTTCCAATGTCTTTGGAAAACATCGGTTCAACACAAGCATAAAACTTTTTTCTAGCTACTGGTCAAGGATCGTCTTAGTACAAGAGGTCTCTTATGAAGACGAAATATGGAACTCCCAAGTTATGATTGTGTGCTCTGTACACGAGGAAACAGCTGCTCATTTATTCCTCATGCCTCTTTGCACATCAATTTTGGGCTCTCTTCAGTCTACATATTTCAGACCAGGATGACTTTTTTTATTTCGGTGGTGTATTTGGATGGCGTGAAATGATCTGATCTTCAGGAATGTGCAGCCGTCGATTCTTAACTCCAAGAGTCTCTTTCAAAAGGAATTTGATCTGGTTGTTCTTAGAGCAAACAAGAATTTACCCTCCCAAATGATCTCATGGATAGACAACATTTTTGCATAGACTGGATTTCTTTGTTTTCTTCTTTGTTTCTTGATTGCATTTTTGTAACTATTATAACTGTTATAATAAAATATATAATCAGTAGGGGAAAACCCCTCTTGTTTCTTCAGAAAAAATATGTGTGAGTAATAGCTAGAATTTTTTTCCCTAGTCCAAAATATCTATATGTGTCATGGACCACGATCCCCAACCATCGGCTTTTGCGCGTGTGGCAAGGAACACGATGGCTTGTAGCCTTGTACGTACGAATACGATAACTTGATTTGGAGCGCTATAATGTAACGTGGCGAGAAACACGTGCTGCTACCGGACATGTCACCAACGTGGACACATTGGCATTAAGCAGGACGTGACGTGCCAGCTACGTGTAGCACATTGTCAGCCGGGTTGGACGATTTTGGCGTACATGCTGGACCACATGTCCACACTATTACGCAAACAGTACGGACAGACGACCTTCTTCGTTGGTCCAACAGTACGAGAGGCACGTTAATGAACTGACGTTGGACGTCGTTGTACTATAGTGAAACATGTATGATGTATCGTCAAGAATATTTGTAGAAGTTTTGCAAAAGGAGATAAGGTATGAGACTCAATGCAAGGGCACGTACAACGGTAATTAATGAGCCGTCTGTACGATGCCATGTAGACCTGTTTTGCTAGTCTAGATCAGAGAAAAAGAAGGGGAAGAATGAAGCCGTCGTCTCACGAAAGGACGGCTCGTGGCTCTGCTCCCATGCCCACTGATGGCTTCCGCACCGTTTCGTCGTCTCCGTTCGGATCCAGTGAGAAATCCCAAAAACTAATCTCCCGCACAGCGCCTTACCTCTTGTCGGCGCCCGCCTCGTCTCGCCGCTCCTCGCCGCGGCGGCCTCATCACGCCTACCTGCTACCTTGCGTTCCAGAGCTCGTCACGCCACGCTGCTTCTCACCGCGGTGGCCTCATCGCTGCTCTTGCCTTTTCTCACTCCCACTCTAGTTCCTACATCCTTTGGTAACGGCTTTCAACGGAAATGGTGCCTATTTAGCAAGGCAACGTATCCTATGGGAACTAGTTTCGTGTGAGAACTATGAGAACTCCAACAAGATCGTAGGATCCTCATCCGATGGCTAGTGGTAGAGGTAGGTTACTTTAGAACTTAAACCCCACCCATCCCACCTTAATCTCTTGTTTTACAAATAACCCCCTCAACAAAATCCACCCTAATCCCACCAGGACACGAGGCATGTTGCGTAATTGTCATTTCTTGTTTCCATCACCGCACGTCCTGGAAGCCGCTGCCATCGGTCCTTATTTCCGTCGCTCGCGCGTCCAGGACGACGACGACGACGCTAGTCCTCGAGGCCGCCACTGCCGGTTGCCGCCGGTCCTCGACGTCGCTGCCGTCGGTCCTCGACGCCGCTGCCGCCGGTCCTCGACGTCGCTAACTTGCCTCATAATACCAGCAACTTCAGGATACTGCTTTTCTTAAGCCTATGCCGATGACAGTCATTTATACTGTCATTGGCTCCCGGTGCTTGTCCTGCTTTTTCTTGATGTACATGGGAATACTAGACTAACAAAAGTTATGGGACTATCCTGAACCTATGATGTGCTTGGCCACTGTCAGTTTTTAGGTCTGGTTGTGAACAAGTAGACAACCTCACATTACTGTCGATTAAAATACATTTCAATAATCACCGCCAGTTACAGAGCTGAACAAGAGAGAATTAAGAAGCACTTGCTAGGGATCAGTACAGTAACTTGTATTTGATAGTACATTCAATCGGATGTAACTAGATGGTACCATCTCCAGGAGAATATAAGATCTGCAGATCTTTGCAGCTTCCAACAAAGTGCCTGTTTGTTCTTAACCTCTTGTCTAGCTGCATCTTGGTATAAGCTGAAATGCTTGTGCATGTAAGTGTCTGATCTCAGCTCACCACACGAGGACAGACTGATGTCTTCAGATTTGTTTAGTTAAATCTTGGAAGGTGGCACAACTCAACAATTCTGTCGAATGATAAGTCCACACAATGCTTTTGTCTGAAAACTTCTCAGACATATCTGCTCTATCTGAAGAGTACACGAATATTTGGCTCAGTAGTAACTAGTAAGTAACTCAAACCGCTCCTGATGAAGACACAGCTCGCCGTCGGGGTTTCTTCTTGCCTTCAATAATCCTCTCTGCTCGCCATCTTCATCTACTACTGGTCGAAGCCTCTGATCTGAGCCTTGAGTATATCGTGATCACGGCGTGAACTGGAGATGAACATGGGCTCCTTTCGAAATTTTAGCTGGGCTGATAGAATGGGCCTGGGCTCTGCGGAATTTGCCAATAGGCTGCTGGGCCTAACTGGAGATCCCATGTATCTGGAAACCAGGCCCAAGCCCCAGCTGATCTGGGCCTAAATAACCAAGTCTCTGTGCCAGTGAAGCAAAGGGCCACACGGTTTGTCCCCTATTTGTTGGTCCATCCTACAGATTCCAAATCAGATAGGTTAGCACTAGGGTATAAATTTCTTATTTTTTCAATATGAATCTTGATACACACGCACATCCAGACAGCGTTCTGAGCACGTTGTTTGCAGCATCGGATGGCATAAAATAGGCAACTTGGGCATCCAACCTACTAATTTCAATTTCGGATGGTTTGACACGTTGTTTAGCACTAGGCTAATTGTGCTAATACATAAGAAAAAATATGCACAGAGAACACTGTTAATGCATCAGCAAGCTGAGTATGTATTTTGTGTTAGAAGAGAATTTCATGGAGTATACAAACGCTGGAGTCCCAGCGGTATTTCCAGGCTGCAAATGGTAACCACTATGATAGGCATTTGCTTCCTGTACTTATTTTCAATTTGAATCTTGATACAGCTCATCGGTCACTCAGGCACAACATTCTAACAATGATGTTTGCAACATCCAATGGAATAACAACAGGCAACTTGAGGACACCGATTTTCTGTGCTCTCTATGTCATTGGCATCCTGATATTTCTCCACTTTTTATATAGTATGAGGCTATGAGCAGAACACTACATGGGAATATATACTTGATTAACAATGAATCCTAAACCTATGATATGTTTGGCTACAATCAGCCTATAGGTCCTGTTTTCAAGTAGACAACCTCATAATGCTGTTGATTAAATTACAGTACAATCACCTTACTTGTTGAGCTGCACACACAGACAAGCAGCATTTGCTAGGGATCAGTACTATACTTTCATTTATTAGTACATTGAGTTGGATGTAGCTGTGTGGTACCATCTCCAGGAGAATATAAGATTGACAGTTCATAGCTTCTCCCAAAGTGCCTCTTTGTTCTTAACCTCTTGTCTAGCTGCTTCTTGGAAGGATCTGAAATGCTTATGGAGGTATAACCATTTGATCTGAGCTCAGCACCTGAAGACAAACTCATGTTTTTATATTGGTTTAGTTAGATCTTGGAAGCTGGCACAACTCACTAGTTTTGTTGCTAGTGTGTGAAATTATTCCCTTGTTGTCTACGTGCTGTGTTTCAAAACTATATTTTGAAGGAATCATTCTTGCTGTTTTAGCTACTGTTATGATTGATAGATATGCTGTGCCAGCAGTCAGAAGCTGCAGAGAAATTAAACTTGGAAAGACTTGCAGCCAGAAGCTCTGCTTTTATCAGCTCATTAACAATTTAGAATGAAAAACAACAACACAGTGTGAACAGACTACAGAGCGAAAGTAGTATTAATACTAGCAAAATTAACCAACAAAGTTTTGCTAATGGAGATGACTTAATAGCCACTGTATATGACTACAAAGCAAGGCAGGATAGCTCTAGGATTGAACACAAACAGCTCATCCAAATCTGAATAGACCGTCTCTGAACTTGGGCTGACAGAGTCAACGTCACGGTCCTCTGAAGATTTTGTTGTGCCACATGCCTTCTTCACCCTCCCTGCAACCACCCTGCACACCAGCATCGCCTTCTTCTCCCCTTCGGACACCACCTCCGCCACGTCGTGTGCGCGCCCGCTCGTCGCCATCGTCGCAATCTTCCCATCACCATCGACCCTGATGATTCAATGATTGTGTCAAACTGTCAAATGATAAGCCTAAAAACACTTCTTTCATTTAGTCTGAAAAACTTAAATGACATATCTGAAAATTCCTGAATATTTAGTTCAGTAGTAACAACATGTCAGTAATTGCAGTACCTGAAACCATCCCTGATGATGGCACACAACTTGCACTGCATCTCCGGCGACCGGCACAAGGCGGTGCCGCCGGCAGCTCCAATGGAACAGCTGAAGGTGGTACAATGGAACCTGAGGAGCTCATTGCCATCGGCGACACACCGGGCGTTCTTCTTCCCTTCGTCGCCGCTGGCCCTCTCCTTGATGCTCTCCTTGTACTGCTCGAACCTCTTTACCGTCCTGTCACTGTTCTGAACCTTGAGTATCCTGTCGATCTTGCACACCGGCGCTTGCTTCCTCATCAGCCAGCTGGACTTGAAGATTATCTCCACTATGTTCCTGCTCGTGTCCTCCGGACCCAGCTCTGAAACTGTCATCACCCATGGAGAAACGTTCAAGAAAAAGTACCCGCAAAAAAAAAATGTTCAAGAACAAGTCAAGCTTTAATTTGAACAACAATGCTTTTAGTTTGATCAAGAGTGCTTTTAATTTGAACAGTGCAAAGTGACAAACTTTATTTGCTAGCTTTTTTTTAGAGAGAAAGAAGAGAGAGAGGGTACCTGCATGCTTGGTGGCTTTATGGAGCTCAAGTGAGTCAGCCTTGGCGAACACCTCGCCGCAGTCGGAGCAATGGAAGACGGCGGCGGCAGCGGCGAGGCTCCGGGGATCAAAGACGGAGTGGCGGCACTCGTAGCACCCAGAGAGCTTCCTGATCTGGTGGACCCCACGGAAGGAGCTCCCGCTCCCGGCGGCGAACGAGGGCGCCGGCGAGGAGAGCGGCGAGGAGGACGCGGTGGTGGTGGTGGTGGTGACGGTGGTCGCCACCGACGCCGACGAGGAGGAGGCCATTGCTGACGTGGCGTCCGAGTTGAAGGAGGACGTGGCGGAGATGGTGGCGGAGTACACGGCGTCGACGTCGAGGTCGGATGGGATTTTGAGTGACCGGCTGGAGGCGGTGCGGGAGCGGTCGTCGTTGTCGCGGTGGCGGCGGGTGAGGATGGAGGTGTCCTTGGAGATGCAGATGGAGGTGGCGTTGGTGATGCTCCGGCTGATGCTGCTCATGCAGATGGAGGTGCATCTTGTGTAAACCTAAAAGTGTGGGGGGTTTAGGAATTCTAAATCTAGAAGTTGAAAACCAGTGTCCGCTTTCAAAATGGTTATATAAGCTGCTAAATGAAAAAGGTGTGTGGCAGGAAATTTTGAGGAGAAAATACATCAAGGACAAAACTCTTTCACAGGTGACAAAGAGGCCCGGGGACTCCCAGTTTTGGACAGGTCTTATGGCTGTTAAAGAACAGTTTTTGGCTAGGGGTCATTTCCATGTTCAAAGTGGAATCCAAACTAGTTTTTGGAAAGACCTTTGGTTAGGGAATCAAACTTTGTGTACTAAATACCCTATGCTGTACAACATTGTGCGAAATAAAAATGCAACTGTAGGCCAAGTGCTAAGATCAGCTCCTCTAAACATCTCCTTCAGGAGAGGGTTAATAGGGGAGAATTTGAGACAGTGGCTGTCTCTTGTAGAAGTTTGATGTCAGTGTCCCTAAATGAAGAGAGGGATGCCTTTGTGTGGGGTTTGACTAAGAACAAACATACACAGTAAATTCGATGTACAATAATATAATGACAAATGAGAGGATACAAGAAGATTGCCTGAATTGGAAGGTGAAGGTACCACTTAAGATTAAGGTCTTTCTTTGGTATCTAATAAAAGGGTTTACTTTAACAAAAGATAACCTTGTCAAGAGGAACTGGAAGGGCAGCACTTCTTGTTGCTGGTGCAACAGGGATGAGTCCATCAAACATTTGTTTTTGAATGTCATATGGCAAAACTCGTTTGGACTATCATATCGTTTAGTTTTGGCTTTCAGACGCCGGTTGATAACTCAGACATGTTCGGACCTTGGGTCCACAACTGTCCTAGAAAGTATAGAAGTCATGTCTTAATCGGTGCAATAGCTGTTTGCTGGGCAGTATGGTTGAGTAGAAATGACATTGTTTTCAACAAATCAAGTTCTCATAATGCTTTGCAGGTGCTCTTCAGGGCGACATACTGGATTAGATGCTGGTCAAAGATGTCAAAAGAGGAAGAGGGAGAAGTGCTGAGGAAGGGCTGTCAGCAAATTGAAGTTACTGCGATGGAAATGCTCAATAGATTTGGGTGGAAACACAGGAACAGAATAGAGGTTTAAGACAGACTCCCTGTCTTTTCTGGTTATTATTATGTCTGCTATGTTTGGCAAACTTGCAAACTTTGTTTTAGTAGAGCCGTGTGGCTGAGTTAAGGGTTTATGAACCTTGTCAGGATGCTTGTATTTCAGGTTATAGGCACTCACCAGGTGGGTGTTGAGACCGGTTTTCCTTTATCTAAAAAAAACGAAAGTAAGCAGCATTAAACTGGCTCTAGCTCAAGCTTCAAATGCAACACTGATGCTCCGCACATGAAGGGGCAAAATAATTTTGCTACTAAAGTGCTGGCTCTCTATAGAAACATTGTTTTTTTATTCTTTAATTACATTACTCACAAATTTGGTATATTTGGTAAGGATATGTAATGGGTATAATTTTGTACCTCGGCACTTGGTCCTTAATTTGGCACATTTGTGGAGATGCTCGTTCTGGCGGATTGAGGACTGAGTAGTCTCCTTCATATGGATTCTTTAGACGTACACACCATACGTGCATTGTATAAGATTGTCTGATGGGGCTGAACCCGAGACTAGCTAGGAATTGACAATAATCCTATAGGAATTACGCAAATAATGGATGGGATTAGTGATGAGTTATTACACTTTAGCTTGGATTTGTCATGGCCTCTACTCCCCGTTTCAAATTATTAGGCATCCTAGATGCCATTTTGAGTATCTAAATTCGTAGCATCATCAAAAAATCTGGTAAAAAGGCAGGATGACTAAATAATTTGGAACGGAGGGAGTACTTCCCAAGAGGGAGGACTTCGCAGTCCATAGTTACACTGTAAATAAAGAACTAAATCCGCATCTAGAGTCACTTAACCAAATTAATTGAGCATGTTGCTATTGTTACCTCACAAAAATAGCCACCATTCATAATATATACTCCCATTTCCCCACAAAAGAATGCAACAGGAACATAGCCAGGAATTGCATTCTTTTTTAGACTCATGAGCATTTAAGATTATTCTGGTAGTGAAATGGGCAAACCGCTTTTTCATGGGAACGCCAAACTATTTACCCTTATTTTACATGCGGATATCAAACTCAAAACTAATACACTACCGGGGAACCAGCCTTTAGTCTGTGCGTTCCAACCAAATGCATTGTCCGTGCGTTCCAGCCAAGCATGCATCTCAGTTACCGCTGACCAAAGCTGGCTTAAGGACGATGGCATGGTCATCATCAAAGACCTTTCTTGGGGCCCTGTTGAACTCGCTAAACCACCTGGCTGACTTCTTCATGTAACGCTTGAAGCCATCGTCGCGGTCGACGTAGATTAGGCCAAAACGTGGGGTGTAGCCATTAGTCCACTCGAAGTTGTCGAGCAGAGACCAGGCAAAGTGACCCTGCACCTCAGCACCCAAGCTGCAGAGGCAAAAATCAGATATCATTATGTGTATATGAGTATGTAGAAAGATGTATAGTCGTACCACAAAGTGAGAAGTCAATGCAGACTTAAGAGTATATGGTACTGTAGTGCCAAATGAATGAAAGGTAGGTTTTAGCATTGATAGTTACTCTATTGACTCTTTGATGGTTGAGATGTGGCGTTGGAGGTAATCTAGCCTTATGTTGTCATCCAATGCATCTTCTTTGGATAGATTGCCAGTATCAAGGTCCGCGGTCCCTGCACAAACAAGTAATGAATTCCATCTGTCAACAGTGTGACGTTGTCATGTATGTTTATTTTTTGCTTAAACACTTGTGCTCTAAGAATGGTACACTTTTTCCATACATGATCTGCCCTAGCACACATAATACAGAGGTTGCTAGCCAAAAGAAACTATATGTATTGCTTTTAGAAATTTGAACCTACCTAGCAGGCTAGTACCATCCTTTTTTATTTTGTAAGATTAATGATTGTCCAAGTTAATGCGGATCATGCAAAAAAAATTAGTAGTTACTTTTAATGTGAGGTTTTTAACCTTTCTATTAATCGAAAGCTGACGATTCAAACTCATTACCATGTCAAACTGCCGTTGAGGAAGAAATGCACAGATATAATGGTTACAAGTTGACAAAAATTCCATAAGAACCCATGGCTGACTGATATTATTTCGAAAATGCAAAAATATATAGTAGCACCAAGAGGCATGGATATATGTAAATTACTACTTACCATTCTCAGTGATATAGATGGGTGGGTTTCCGTATTTGTCCTTCATAATCATAAGAAGTTCCTTCAGGCCTTTCGGGTATAATTTGAGCCAATATAGTCCAGTCTGCAAAATTTAATTCAAAATATTTAATTATTTGTCATTACAGGCATTACAATAGTAAACAACAGATTTTTTCAGTTTTACAAAAAAAACATTTGTCAAGTCTATGCCACTTCACTTTGTGTTTGTAAAAGTTTACCCAAGTTTGAGCCTGTGATGGTCACATGATTACAGCTTTGTATGAAATTCAGCACTTTAAGAATATATTTATAAAAAAAATCAACCAAGTAGTACGAAGATACATACTTCAGGACCAATCGATTTCCCGTCATTTCCTTCCGCTGGTTTAACAAAAGAATAACAATACATGATTAATATTATAGTGCCAAATTTTTATAATAGTGGAGCGGTAGGGTTAGTCCCCAACTATATTCTTACTTGTAAGTTTCGCATAAGAATCGTCGGTGTTCACCGTTGGCGAAAATCCTGAAGAAAGATCGATGTGCTCGGCGAACATAGATGTGTAGTAGTTGAGCCCCATCATGTCATATGAATGTACTAGCTTCTCTTTCTCATCATCTCTAAAGTACGGTAACCGATTGCCCACTAGTGATCTCATGGAGAAGGGATAATCACCACGAAACACTGGCTCCATGAACCATCCTAGATTGAAGTCAATGGCTCTTCTCGGGCCTGTTTATCTAGAAACGTCTCTTCATCATACGGCTCAAAATACATTACGTCAAGTGCCATCCCTATGCGTCCATCTGTACCCTACAAATAATTAAGTTGATCTTGGTCATTTTACATATATTAGCACACTACCAGTACCTATTATTTTGAGACAGAGAGCGAGAGTTTTGGTCTATGTAGTACCTTGTAACTCTTGTACAAATTAGCAACCTCAGCATGAGCTAGGAGGAGGTGGTGCCCAACACGGTATGGTTCGCTGAGTGAGTCACCATGTGGAATGGCACACGTGCCCCCAGGTGAGCACCTCCCAGGGGCGTGGCCCCCGTTCCGTAGGAAAATGAAGAAAATATGTGAGGCTCGTAAAGGTGAACCAATTCTTCACCTTGTCCCCAAAAGTGCTCAAACACACCTTGGCAAAGTCTGTGTAATCCTTTCTGCCCAAATTGCAAACCCATATGTTGTTCAGTAGTAAATAGTATGTCAGTTAATTGAGACTTTTTGAATGATAAAAGAATATTATATATTGATTGGGATATATAATTTTAATAATATTTTAGTTTACAGTGTTATATCTATTTATAGTGTTATATATATTTATATTGTTTGGTTGGGTGAGAGCCACTGGACTATGTTATTGTACATGATAAACACTACAAATCCCAACTTCTTACTTACACGATCCTCCTACTTAAGAAGCCACCATACTTGTCATGCAGTGCTTGAGGTGTGTCCCAGTGGAAAATTGTTACATATGGCTCTATGCCTGAGTAGCAATAAATAAGTATTGCTCTGTGTAAGCTTTTATGAATTGTACTAATTCATCATGTAGCAATTAAAATGGAAGGAGAAAAAAACAATCATTCGTTGTTGTAGTTAAGGTTTTCACCATTCTGTTTTAACGAGTTGATCAGGTTTTGTAGTACTGAATGCCTTGATAGTTTATGCCTCCTTCGAGCGTCCCCTCTGAAAACCATAAGAATGATCATTGAGCACAACGTCTTTGTTTTTTTAATTTAGTCGTAGTACAAAACATAATAGGATATTTTTTGAACTTATATTACTTGGAAGTATTCTCGACCAAGAGATGGAGAACCTATAGGCATCCATGCCCATTTCCTTCAGCATCCTGACATCCTCCTGCCGGTCACAAAAGCTGACAACATAAATAATGAAGCCAGTGTATACGACATGCTTAGATGGAATTCGTGCACATTCCTAAATCTTTTTCTATAAAAAATGTTCATGTCCAAAGTGTATCCTTTGATTGAGGTTTGTATGTGTAGTTTTTTCCGCTGTGGGCTGAGGGAGTAATAAAGCTTGTAGAAATATTTTCCATTCTGAATGACAAATTATTCTGAAAAACATCATTTCGAATTCCCATCGATGTTATTAGTTGTCTCTTGGATCTTCTGAGACGAGCTGCACTGGCATTTTAACAGGTAGCTAGTTAAATGGAATCTTGATTGGTACTTACTTTCATAGAGATGGTAGGAGTTGATTGCAACATCCCCATTGCTCCAGTCATCTATCTTCTCTATTTCATACACATGACGGATGACATGATGTTACTGGAAAGTTTTATTTTTTGAAACGAATGATGTTACTGAAAAGCGAACAAAAACCAGAACAAGACTGAGTATGTTACCCTGGATGATTGTGACAGAAGTGGTCCCAAGTGCTTGGCCCCTTGCCACCTTCATTCCAAGCACCTTCAATCTACAGAGAATAGTGCATAACATTCCATATCAACCAAACCACATACATGAACATATTCAAACAATCATATATGTCTCTAAGATGCATTAGCTACAATCATAAAACTTGGCGATAAGATATACTCACTCCCTTCCAAAATATAGCTACGTTAAGTGTTCAAAATTTATTCCAAAATATAGCTACATATGAGTTGTGAAGCATGATTGAATGGGTGAATGGACAAAATATCCCTTTAAAATTAATTGTCTTGTGGTACTAGTTATAAGTATGGAGGTATATAAGCAAGTATAACTATCATATATACGTATATGGACATGTTTAATGAAGGGTATATGAGATATTTATCACACTTCTTAATCTGTCCTAGAAAGCTAAACATAGCTATATTTGGAACGGAGGTAGTACATTATTAGTGTTAGAAACAGTACTTGGTATGCTGAAGTGGCGGCGCCAAAGGCAAACCCATTGGGAAACCAGTCCCTTCTAGGAATTTCCAAACGCATGAGATGTTGATGTCCCAGCTCACTGCATATCCTTTCTGGCCGTGATCTAAGCCTAACAAGGTTACATTTCTCCTACTCTTTTGTGGTGAAGATAGGCGCATGCCAAATGTTCACGGTTTGGTCCTACTATTATATGGCTTCGTAGGGCCTGCCGGATGGCCAGTGTGACTCAGGGCACAAGGACGTAGAGCCATCTCTTGCTATCTGGCTAAAGGTTTTGAGCTGCTTGAGTATGAGTTTCCCTTGTGGTAGGCTGATGCATCTATTTATAGACGGGGATGCCAATCCATCATGGAGTGTTAGGAAGAACGTAAGGTTATATTTGGGCAGAAAAAAGAAATGTTCCCCTCTGGCTCAAATGCCACAAAAATGCATTTATAATCCATAAAAAACAAGAGAACATAGAGACATCAGAGTGGCACCTGTATACAAATCGAACAAACATGAGGACGCACCACCAAAGATATAGATATTTTGCCAAAGCTAGCGCTTTGTCGCCAAAATATCTGTGACTAACCAAATTGATCTTAAATTTAAATCAGCTTTTTCACTTGCCGTTATCGGCTACGGCATTGAGCAGTTGCAGTCGCTTTTGCATGCTCTTGAGCATAATGTCAATTCTGCTGATTCAGACTATGATTCATGGGTATATATCTGGGGATCTCCATTATTACACCATCAAAGGCTTACAGACATCTCACAGGTACAGCCCCTGTGCACCCCATGTTCCAATGTCTTTGGAAAACATCGGTTCAACACAAGCATAAAACTTTTTTCTAGCTACTGGTCAAGGATCGTCTTAGTACAAGAGGTCTCTTATGAAGACGAAATATGGAACTCCCAAGTTATGATTGTGTGCTCTGTACACGAGGAAACAGCTGCTCATTTATTCCTCATGCCTCTTTGCCACATCAATTTGGGCTCTCTTCAGTCTACATATTTCAGACCAGGATGACTTTTTTTATTTCGGTGGTGTATTTGGATGGCGTGAAATGATCTGATCTTGCAGGAATGTGCAGCCGTCGATTCTTAACTCCAAGAGTCTCTTTCAAAAGGAATTTGATCTGGGTTGTTCTTAGAGCAAACAAGAATTTACCCTCCCAAAATGATCTCATGGATAGACAACATTTTGCATAGACTGGATTTCTTTGTTTTCTTCTTGTTTCTGATTGCATTTTTGTAACTATTATAACTGTTATAATATAAATATATAATCAGTAGGGGAAAACCCCTCTTGTTTCTTCAGAAAAAATATGTGTGAGTAATAGCTAGAATTTTTTTCCCTAGTCCCAAAATATCTATATGTGTCATGGACCACGATCCCCAACCATCGGCTTTTTGCGCGTGGCAAGGAACCACGATGGTTGTACCTTTACGTACGGAATTACGATAACTTGATTTTGGAGCGCTATAATGAACGTGGCGAGAAAACACGTGGCTGCTTACGACCATGTCACCAACGTGGACAACAATTGGCATTAGCAGGACGTGAGTGCCAGCTACGTGTAGCACATTTGTCAAGCCGGGTTGACGATTTTGGCCCGCCGTACATGCTGAGAACACATGTCCACACCTTATTACGCAAACAGTACGGACAGACGACCTTCTTCGTTGGTCCAACAGTACGGAGAGGCACGTTAATGAACTCGAGTTGGACGTCGTTGTACTATAGTGAAA